>WBMZ01017001.1:0-27912 GCA_013400975.1 Atrichornis clamosus | reverse complement strand
TGTCTTTTAAACTAAGACAATGCCACATCAAAAGCAGTCTTTTTAAAATCTGGGTACGCTACAGCTTAACAAGGTATGGATTATAGCTTACCTTTTCTTTAACCTTTGCCTCTGGTTCCTGCAGGGAGTCTGCTACTCTGGGTTCATCCTTTTCAAGGCTTTTCTGTCCACAAGCACCACTTTGAAAAGGCGTGCAGTGGGATGGGAAGGGAAAAGCAGATTGAAACTTGCTTGAGAGCATTTAGATCTAGGAACTAACAAAGCTGCCTGAGACAGATCATGGTGAAGCTTTAGCTGTGTTGAGACATCACCTACGGTATGAAACCACACAGAACCAAGTTTCTGAGGAAGATGGACAGCAGGCACTGATCAAGGCCACGTCTCTACTACACCCTGCACTCTGCTGTAGAGTTACTGGAGCTCTTTAGAGCTGGGTCACCTTAGAGAACTGATATAATGTCTACAGACATACAAAGGGAAAGAAGTTAAGTTAGTCTTAAACGTACAGCTGGGAGCCCTCTGGCAGAATTGTCCATATACCCTCCAGTTCTGGATGTCATAAAAGACACCCACCACCTTTCCATTGCTTGTTCATTCTTAACTGAGGCTCCTTTGTACTCACCAGGTGTGGTCTTCAGTAACTGTACAGGATGTGATCTGCTTCAGGGACTAATCAGAGCTGGTGAGGAGGCTGTGATCTGTTCTCTGAGACCTTTGCGTTAAATATTGCAAAAGCTTGCTTTTAGAGCACATGAATATGGAAGGGAAAGGACCTCACTTTACTCTGCAGGGAAGGCTAGAGAGCCAGGCTCTGCATTCTCCTGGAAAACAGGAAATTAAAAAAAAAATCATTAATAGGATAGAGTAGCAAGGCCATGCTAAACAAGACATGAAATGATCAGCAGCACTGTGTCAGCATAGCTATGTCTGAAAGTGAAAAAGAAGAACAGACCCAAACTGCATATTTATTTACATTCTAGCATCTGTGAAAACTGTGTGGATTTAAAAGGGTATTTAAAGTTATTTGCAGCATATTTGAATAGGGAAACTGGTATTAACTGTACTTTTGATAATTAGCACTTTTGATAATTTAAGCTGCATATTTCCTAATCTTGCCCAGAGAAGTTAAGGGCTTTTGTTCTAAAAGAAATCATACTGTAGTTTTAGGGATAATACACCCATGGAAAGTGTGTTGTTAAGAAGAAAAATATTTGCAGCAGAGATACTGCTGATGAAAGAGGGGAACAAAGCAAACAAGGAAGAAGAGCTAGAAAGGAGCAGCATTCTTCTTACATTCCTTTAGCAACCTCTTCTGAGGTGTCCAGACCCTCATCTGGGGAGGCATTTGTGCTCTCTTGGATATCCCTGCTCTTTCATCTTCTATCAGACTTCAATATGGGACCTCCCAAATCTCTCAAGCATGCTCTGCTGGCTTACCTTTGTTGGGATAAATGGGCCACAGCATCCAAGGTGGAAACATGAGCCTGCTACAGTTGAATGTATTTACTGTGAATTGAGAACACAGAGAGGAGAGCCTGCTTTTTCCTAGGGTGACTAGCATCATTATGCACCTGTTATCAAAAGGTCTGTGAACAGGCAGCTAGAATGGATTATCTGAAGTATTTACCAGCAGTTTCATTTGAACAAAATATCATATAATTTCTTTCAAGCCACAAAATATATTAAAATCTCCTTTGGCATGGCCTTTGGGATAAGTTAATGATGGGAATAAACATTCCTTTGCACTATGTAAGGAGGAAAAGAGTGAAAAACATCCAGGGCTCCACTGCTGTAGCCGAAGTGCAATTCTGTTTTCATGAATTAAAAACAGACCCAGAAGGGACAGACCTTTTAGCTTTGTTTTCACTAGAGGACAGATGTGATCCAAGGGACAAGTGGTTCAGAGAGAAAGAAAAACAGCAAGTAGGGAAAAAGGCAATACAGGAGTTCAAACCTTGAATTTCAGATTGTCCTGGAGGACTGGGCCAAAGCCCCCCCTTTGGCTCTGTCACCTCAGTGCCCTCGGGATGGCAGGTCTCCTCACATTCCAGAGGAAAAGATGAGCACAGCATTCAGTTCCTGCCTGCCTGGCTGGGTGACTTGGCAGCCCACCCCCTTGCTGGGCTGGGCCCATCGCACTGCCCCAGGCAGGAGCCCTGCACTGGGGGCAGGCCCCTGGGGATGGGGACAGGCTGGGACATGGGCATGGCCCAGTGGGACCCACGGCCAAGCAGGACAGGGCTGTGGGGGGCTGGAGGGCTGCTGGGGCAGCAGCTGACAGCTTGGGGGGCTGATGTGGGGTCCTGGGCCCCAGGCGGGTTTGGGAGCCCAGTGTGGCTGACAGGGTTAGACAGGGCTGCAGATACTCTCAGGGCTACGATGCTTTTTTCCCTTCATCTTCTCTGGGATTTTTACATTCTTTTGCTGTTTCTCTTGAAATTTTTCACTCCTTTCTTCCAGCCCTGATGAGCACATCATAGGTCAGCAGGTGATTCCTCACCATCTAACCTGGAGACAGTGAGTTCTACTGGCACCCACTGGATCTTTCCTGTTCTTTCCTGCTCCGGGAGCTTCCGGGGTGGTGCGGGACCTACAGACCTGTGGTGGAGGCTGCCCAACCCCTGGCATCAGCCTGAGGTGGGGGACCCCTTAAAAGGAGGGTGTGAAGGTTAGCAGGAATGAAGGGAGCATGAATGATGAAGGAGGTATTGACAGATGGAGTCCCAGCAGTAGCAGTGTCGGAGCTCTAGTACTGTGGAAATATAATATTCGGGGGAGAGAGGGGTTATTCTGAAGCACAAGGTTGCTTGTTCTTCCAGTTATTTCCAGTTATTGCTGTAATAAAAGCAATTGCATACTGTCAGCTTAAGGCGAATGAAAGAGTTAATAAGTAAGTGGAGCGACATCAGCTGCAGTGTGCTGCCTGCCCTACCCCCCTTTATATCTGCCCGTGTAATTTATTTATGCATTTGGACTTGCTGCATTTCCCTCTCCTTTCTCCCTGCTGCCCTCGCTCCCTGCAGGACTCTCCTTCCTCGTTCCTGCCCGGTCTCCCGTGCTGTATCCGGCTGCCTGCCTGTGCCTGGCCCGGCAGGGCTGGACAGGGTGCCAGGGCTACCCTGCCCGGCTGTCACCATTCCCGTCACCTGCAGAGCCCTTCATAGGCAGCTGTGGAAATGTTACAGTGTGATAGTTTGCATGGGAAGGGTGGGTCAATTAAGTCATTAAATACTTTCTTATCTCTGGCAGGCAAAATTAAAGAGTCACTTTTACTGGAAAGGTTTCAAAAAGAGCTTCAGTCCTGTTTCCTCCTTGTTTCTCTTTCATACAGAGCCCAGCATTTCAAGCTTTAAAGTAGCTTTAAAGTAACTTGTGTTGTGTTTTGGTTCATCTTGTGGTTGGCTGTAGAAATTCTGCCTTAGCATTTTGGAACATCACAAAATAATTTCCTTCTTTCCTCTTCTACTACTGCATCTGTTATCAGGAGCACATCATCTGTTTGGTTGCTTCCACCTGTTTTACAAAACAAAAAGTCTTACCCATAAACACAATTTAATTTGAATAGGTAATGAAAAACAGCGTAACTGAAACCCACTCTCATAATTTTAAGACTTTTTTTCTGGTAAGTAGTTTGAGGAAATGATGGCAGCTGAAGTCAGTGATGATTTGGTTTATTTTTCCAAAAAGGACTGAGCCTGGCTGAGTGAGCATTGTGCAGAATTGAGCTTAAACTGCTAAAAAGGCTTTCCAAACAAGGAAAAAGTTGAGAATATTGTTCTCTAAAGAAGGAAGATATTGTTCCCTATAATGGCAGAACTACTGAGTTTCTATTGCATTTAAAAATAATTCAGTACTTAGGAATACGTATTGGGAAGAGTTATATCCTAGACTCTGCAACACACATTTAAATTGTAACTTTTCCTTTATTATTTCGTGAAATATTCCTCTAATTTTTATTATTTTTAATAGATTCCTCTGTTGGAAAACTGTAAAGTCATGTTTAAATAGAATCTCTAAATAACTTAAATTTTAAATAAAATATGTCTGAAGCCCAAAGTCATTGCTCCCAAAATAAGCATATGCATTTTTAAGAATAGAATGAGAGGTGTATTTAAAATTTTTAACTCTAATGGCTGAGACTTCCCATTTTCAGGCTTTCTCAAATATGAAGATTTTTATTCTTCAAAATGTTGTTGTAAAGCAAAGGTTTAAATTCCTTAAAATCAAATAATTCCTGGAAGCTTTAAAGAAAACACTTTGTAACACTTCCTATAGAATTTCAAAAATGCAAAATAAATCTCATTGATTTTTAAGAGTACCTAAAGCAAAAAATATCTATATCTACACCTGTTTTTTTTGAAGAAAAACCAAGAAAGAGTGAGCCTGGAAAAATCCCAGCCTTCTCAAACAACACTGATGTTCTTCTCATGCAGCTATTGATCTGGTGGAATTTCAAAGACTGGGGACTGGTGTGGTGGGCTTCATCAGATCCTTTGAAGTTCCTCCCCTGCTGCATTTTAGTTATAAATTTTAATTTCCAAGTGTGGTATTGCTAACCAGAGAATATTCATTACTCTCTGCTCTGCTATTTTGGTACTTTGTACATAAACTTAATTTCAAAATTAGGTTTAAAAATAGTCCTTTCTATAAAGATAGTCTTCTGAGGAGCTCTTTTATTTACTTGCTTGTTTGTTTGCTTAGGGGGCCATCTTTAGCTGGAGTTGCCAAGCCCTCTTCTCTTGTAATTAAAAGGCATGCTTGGAGCAAAAAGGAAGCATGTAGTGGTTTGTTTATTCAGGAGAAAATGTTTGATTTAATTTAGCAGATTATATTCTTGCAAATGAACAGGTCCAAAAATAGATCCCGAGCCAAATTCTGCCTTGAGCTTCATCTTGCTTAAGCGCTGCCAGAGCTGTGCTAGGGAGCAGGTCCCTGAGAAATGGAGGTTGTGGTGGGGCTGTTCCATCTCTGCAGGAATATGAGGAAAGGCTCTTCAGAGAATACCTTCCTCTGATAGGTAGAAAAACAGGCCTTTTGTCTGCTTTTCTGCCAGCCTCAACATCTGCCCATGCTGAGGGGAGGAGTTGGGGAATGCTCTCTACACAAGTGACACCCCCGTGGCGGGGAGGCTCCCAAGCTGTGAATGCCTGTGTGGAGAACAGGGAGTGCGACCACCTCTGTGGCAGCTGAGAGACACCAGCTGAAATCACCACCGTGAGCTTTGCACAGTCTTCCTGAGCCAAGTGTAGAAAGTTCATGCACCCCTCCTCCAGTGCTTGGTCCCGCAGGTGGTTCAAATACTTAATTCTTCTCTCGGAGATACCTGCATGAGCCAAGGGCTGGGAACAACTGGCTACCCGTTGTTACATGGTTTAGTTTTAGGATCAAGGTTACTTACAATAAGGGCCCATTCTTTCTTGTTCTTGGGGTACCTCTGCAAGGCAGACAGATGTAAGTGAGCCGGCACTGCAGTGAGGAGCACTCCAGCTTCCTGCTTCCAAGGGATGTAGCATTATTCTGCAAAACAAACAATGACTAGTCTTGGAAAGGGCGTAAGGTTAGAGAAGGGTAATAAATTCTTAGAGATTTTAATGGCACTTAGAGTAATTCTTTACCTCTTTTAAAGATACAGACAACATGTTCTGTATGTACAAGAATGACAACATCCCAGCCTTACCTTCTCAACTCCAGGTCTCCATGAACACAGCAACAAGGGAGAGGTGGGGGTGGGGAAGAGTGCAGACAAGTAGCATGAATCTTTATTCTCTCTTCCAGAAAAGCCCAAACCACAATTAAAGAATTTAACTTACTGTGAGACATTGCTGCCTACTTCTGGAAATTAAGATATTTCAGTCAATTAGAAAATAAAAAGGAGAAAATAAATAAAAGATTTGCCAGTGTTTGTCATCTACTATGCATTGCCATGATTCAGCTTTCCCTTTTCTGGGTGGAATGAGATGAGAATAGGGCATTTAATGTTTTTAGGGCTGGACGTCCTAATGGGAAGTTTATAGCAGTGGCCAGTGCACGGGGTAGTTCTCAACTGCTCACTAAGAGTGAGCAACAGCTACTCTTGAGGATGCTTGTGTTCAAGCTCTGCAATTCTATAATTTTAAAGGTTTGATCTTCTGATCCTCATCGCAATCCCTTCTTTACATGAGGCAAAACACTGAACAACAGCAGGTACTGAAGAAAGAATATAAACCCAGGGAAAAAACAGAGATACTCTATAAAGTGTTTTTCTAGTGTACAGCCATTTGCAGCTCGGAACCACCTTAGATAGAAGGGCTGATTAATATTAAACAACATTTGATAGTTTTTCTCCTCCTTTTTTATCCAATTGCTCCCTCAACTTATAAGAACTTCCCAAATTCTGGTGTCCTGTGACAAGGAGCTTTACATCTTAACACTGTATGGTGTCAAGAGGTATTTTCCATTAACTGTTTTGTTTCATGCCTCATGATTTTTTGCGTTCTGAGAAAAAGTTGTTACCTGCTTCTATTTTCTGCAACAACCGTGATTGTATCAATCTCTGCCGTAAGACCCCTGCCCCCTTAATTTGTTTGCCCTGAGGGACAGATGACGTGGAAAACAGAAGTGCAGGAAAGCCTCCCAGGTACATTTAACAGAACACACAGTCACAAAGCGTCTCCTTGTAAAAACAAAAGCAACAGCCTTAGTCTGTGCTACAGAGTCTTTCTTGAAGGAAGAACGTCTTTGTGCAGGGTAACACTCAAACTCGAGTTCTAAAAGCAGGACCTTGACCTTCTGCCAGTCTAGTTAAACCAGCTTTACAAGTATTATAAATCCTGGGCTGGTTCAAAGCTTTTGAACAACCACACTTTGTTTTGAATCACAAACAGCAACAAAATCTTTGTGCTGCATTCTCATGACTACTTTAGTGACAAATTTAAACTTTGGAGAAATAAAGTGTTACTTTCAAGGTTTTTGGAAAAAGTATCTATATCAGGAAAGTATTTTTAATATTAACAGCTAGTGCTTCTCCCCTGGCTCTTCTTTCTTTAGTATTAATGGACCATATTCCTCATCAAACTGCAGCTGCTCTCCACTATGGGAGGGGGACTCTATTTTGCAGCTGTATTTAGGATATGCAGTAATTTGAAGGTATTAGAAGGGTCTGATGCTATTATGCAATGGTTCTACTGCCCCACCTGCAGGCCTTGGGGCTTGCCTTTAAACCTGCTTTGTATGGACCAAAAAATTCTGCATTTCAGAGGCAGAGATATCTTCAGTGTCCTGACCTAAGTTGAATTGAAGACCTGATAAAGAGATTTTATTGCTCTTCGGTTTGGGAATAATTTGGTGTTGAAGAAAGGGAAAACACTTATCTTGTACTTATAGACCACAATATTTGGTTCGACTATAGGTGTTTTCCTGCATCACTTTTCACTCCCAAATTGTTCTGGTTACATCTGCAGTGCCCGAGATGAGTCTGGAAAACAGCTCACAGAGTTGTGAGACAAAACCAGTCCTTGCTTCCCTGCAGCAGGACTTCGGCATGAAACCCCAGAGTGAATCAACATTTTATCTCAGAGATAGCTGAGAAGCTCAAGGACAGAAAGGAGGATGAGACCAGCTGGGAAACACTAAACAAATCAGCCTGCATGCCCACACCTCATTCTACTCAAATGGCCTTGATATGTGTTTACAAAGGAGCTGTAAATCCTACTATTTGACTGTGCTGGGAATTACTGTAGGAAATTAGTGTAGAAAACCTGGGTTAGTTTATTACCTTCACAAATCTTAGCAAGTTAACTTGCTTTCTATGAAAATATTATTGTGCTGAGAGGCTTTCGATAGTGGAGCCTTTCTTATGTGGCATTACATTTACTGCTGGTCTAATTGTGGTAGCAAGCAAAGTACAAGGAAGGAGGACATTGCACAGCAAAGCCACAAACCCCACTGACTTTGGAACTGCTTGCAAAACTGGACTGATGGCTGGACGAGGAATCTGATCATGGCACAGGGGAGAAAAAATGTGTTTCAGATTCAGAGAGGGCTGTAGAGAGGTGCTCTCATTATTGCCACTCAGCTCTTCCTTTTTGCTAGATGGGGAGGGATGCCCGTGTTGCCCTTGGCTGAGCACGCTGGCAGGAGGCAGGGGTGTGAGGAGCGCTGACTGCACCTGCCTGGTGCTGATGGTTGTTCACAGGTGCACTTCCCGTGCTGGTTCACAGAATGGTGCCTCACAGGCAAGAAAGCTTGCAGAGTACAAACACCCAGCACCCCTTTGCCTGCTTTTGCAAACAGCTCTCACCCAGATGATCCCTTAGACCTCCCTTGCTTATGCTGCTAATTAGACTTCTAGTCCTGTAGCCAAGAAGGAGTGCAGCCTCTGCCAAGAATCAATAAAATTCTAAGCAGCAGGCAGCCAGTATGCAGCCCATTAGATACCAGATCCTCAGGCCAGGGTGCTTTCCTGTATCAGCATACCATGAAACCTGAGAGGAATATCTGGAAAGCAATCACTGCCTCTAGGATCTTGCATATATGTGCAGTGTCCTTGGGACACTGCTTTCCAGAATGGGATGTGCTCAGATTTTTAGCATTGTTACCAGAGAAGCTAAGCAACCTGAAATGAGCCAACTCTTGCTCTCCCTCAGTCATGCTGCTCCAGGCACAAGAGATCTCTGCGCAGCCTCAAAGAGGAAACGTGCCCACTGTGACAGTGAGCCCTCTCCCGGACTTCCAGTCTCAATGTAAATAACTTTTATTCAGTAATTAAAACATCTCCACAGTATACATATTATCAGTGTTTGCACACTTACTGCTGTTTGCTTTTTTAGTAGGTGCACTCTAGGGATACTTTAGTTGCATTCTGTTTATGTATAGGAATATTTCTATGAGCACTTTGGGTTTCTCGTGGCGAATTCACAAAGCATTTTCAGGACAGCCTTTGTATGGACTATGAACCTTCCTCAGCTTTGTACCCCAGTATTTGGTGCTGTTGGGCCACCAAAAGCACAACAGGCCACACTGATGGTTCACAACAATCAAATATGGTGCACCATGGGATGTATGCACCCCATATAATGTGTCCCACATGGTTAAGTTTTCAGAAGGGACTTCAAAACCTATAGAAAGACATTGAGCCTCACGTCCCAGGCAAGGCAAAGTTTTCTCCTTTGCTTTCCTATGTGCTGTGCAGGAAGTACTGCACAGTTATGATCTGAAGCAGATACTGCTCTGTTTTCTTAATCTTCTTCTTAATACATTTCATTTTCCCAGGCACTTTCAATCTTGTCTTCAGAGAGGAGAGTTAAACAAGTTTTGCTCTGTGAGGCAGTAGAAGGCTTCATTGCTTTCTGCAGGAGAGGATGGGGGGTACTCTTATCTCAGGATAAGAGCAGGAAGGCTGGTTTGCTTACATGCATCACACAGAAGAGATGATGGTGCTTTGGGCTCCCACACAGCAAGGACAAGCCCATATGTTGGAGGTTCACATGACCCTGTACTGAACATCTGCGTGCTGTGTGGCATTCATTCTCCCTCCTCCCTTGGAGAAAATACCTGAGAGAGCCAGAGGCACAAGCACTGGCATTTAGTGCCATAACACCATCACAGGATGTAGCTCTGCCATGCCCACAGCTGTCTGCTGGCAGTGTGGAAGTGTCACAGCCGACCTGAGCAGTCGGGTGGAGTGGGAGGAGCTCTTCAATTCGTCCCAAAGACTGATGTGCAGTTACCTGTGCCATGTATCCCATCAAGATTCCCTGAGCAACCCTGTGGCACGCAGGGCTCAGCGTAACACCGAGAGCATGGCCACACTAAGCACATACATGATGGAAATTCCCCAGTGCATTCCTAAGGAGGCAGTGAGAAGCTCTGCTGTAAAAGGCTTTTGTTAATGAAGGTGCTCCATTTCATGTCAGACAGCATGAAGCTGAAGGAAATAATTTGGAAAGTGCATCCACACAGGCACGTGAGGCAGCCTGGAATTAGGTAACATTCTCACCCTTGGGGCAGACTCTCCCTGTTATATGCCTTAGTATCTGACCTTTTCACAGTATTTTTGTGGGGATACATACAGAGCAGGAAAGAAGGTGAGGGAGAATTCTTCTCTCCAGCACTTTGGGCAAGCATCGTTCTGCATTAGAGCTGCAACATTTCTGCTGTTAGCAAAGGAGGAAGGGAAAGAAAGTAAGGCGGCCCTCGCAGCTGGTTCCCCTCTACCTTGGCTAATGGCTGCATGGGAGCAGGGAGAATCATTAACTGCCCCAAGCAAGTTTTACAGCCTCAAGGTCACAGAGCAAGGGTGCACCGAAAGACCACAGAAGGGCAGCAAAACAAGTCTCTTAGTGCTGGGGAGAACAGAGCACCTTGTCCAGCAAAGGCAGGGCTCTGAGCACACCTATAAAGCTGCATCCAGGTTTGCTCCTGGGATTCTTCATCTGTGACGCTGACACAGCTCAAGGATGTGAATGTTAGGCATACTAAAACTTGATCCTTCGAATTATTTATTTATTTATTTAAATTTTTATCCTATATTGCAGTTCCAAGGCAAAGTTAACCCTAGATGTCTAACTTATCACCTGCTAAATTTCTGACATCCTGGCCCATTGGTCTTGTCTTGAGGGTCTTGTTTTCCCTGCTGGGCAATGTGCTCCCCGTTCTCTGGTTGGTACCTGTGTTGCTGGGAGGATTAAGCCCAGCACTCCCCGTGAACACCTGGCAGCTCCCTCACTTGCAGTGCAGTTAAGGAAGCCTCTCCTCCTGGCTGAGAGCAAGAAACTCCTTTCTTCATGCCCTTGAGCATATGCAGAGCCTTTATCTGAGGTCACTTGTTTCTTGCAGTTCACAAAGCACAAGTAAGGTTTCTCCTCTCAGTGTGTGACTCATATTTTGGCCCTATTTCTCACTTCCCAGGCCAGATGAAGATAAAGTGGATTTGGGGAGGAGGAAGGCAGATTCCACCTCCGCAGCTCAAACTATGTGCCTTCACCAATAATCAGATTGGTGTTGCCCTCCCCTGAGGACATCTCCTCTCTTATCTCCCTCCACTATGAGTCAAACTCCACCTATGCCCCCTGCAGTGCCGGCATCCTATTTCCAGGACAGAGCTCTGCTGCTCTCAGCTGTGCCTGGTGCCTGAAGTCCTTGAGCCGGGGACCAGTCACAGCACTGCAAGCACAGCCACCCTGCAGAGTCCTGTGCTCAAGGCTTCATTCCACAGACATCAGACCAAGGTCACAGCACCTTCCTCCCATTTCCCCTCCTCCTTCTTTCCTTAGGACATGACCTGGTGCATGGTTTCCACGTGCAGAGACATCCAGCCAGCCAGCAAGTCCTCAGTCTTAGCATTTACGAACTTAAAGGTCAGTAGATCTCACTTGACATGAGCAGGAAAAACACACACGAACCTTGCAGAAAGACTGATGTGTTACTCTGTGTAAGTTTACTTTGTGCAATGTAAGCACAACCTGAGTTTTCAAGGCTTGTGCTCATGTGCTTTTTTTGCTGCAAGAAAGCTGGAGCTGTTAAGATGCTGCCAGCATGCAATGCCCTCATATAATGTAATTAACGTTTTGACCACTGGATGTTACCCTTGCTCCAAACATCTGCACAAGGGACTGCAGGGTAAAGACTTACTGGGAATGCAATCTTGTAATTTTTTAACCTAGAATTTAGTTAGATCAGTCAGCGACCTGTGGGTAGGTGTATAATCCATTTATTGTCTGCCCATGAACTGGAGATGAATAGTTATAAAGTTGTTATTGGGATATAAAGGAATGTCTGCATCCAGCAACATGCAAGCAGACAATTAAATTAATGGTAATGGACAGAGCTTTTAGTAATGAAGAAGCAAGTGATTTTTCAAACCATTAGGTTTGGGATTCCTAGCACATTACCCAAGACAGTCAAATGGTTTTTTATGTATTATACCAGTCTTGCCCAAAGCCCAGAAATAAACCACATTTTTCACATACCTTTGACCGCTTATGCTTTACATACCTTTGATCACTCTATTCACTATCACACCTCCCCTAGAACAGTTAGTAAGCCTTATGTGTAAGCAGGCCCTTCCACTTTTTTTTTTTGTTTTTTTTTTCTTCTAATTTTTTTAATCATAGGCAAACACTCTTGGACATTTCCCATTCTTTACTTGTTTTCCTCTCCACTACATGCCTCCTCCCAGCCTTTCTGTATGGCTCCCATGCACTTTGTCCGTGCTGTGTTCACTGGTGTGAAGCAAAGTCTTCACATCAGATGAGCACAGTTGCTACGGTGGAGATACGCCCAGAGCAATTCATCATTTATTGATTGGTAGCTCTGTGAAATACTTCCTTTGTGCATACTGTGTTGCAGGCGCTCCTGTTTTCATCTTCCCCAAAAGAGGAGGAAAGCCTTTTAAAGATGCATGGTCATTTGTCCACCCTGGACACCACATGGGTGGATGATATATCCTGCTATAGGTGGACACAGCACACTCTACATAAGCTGAAAGAGATTCGGTACGTGGCTGCACACCAGTTGTGCACAAAGATGATTCTGCAGTTCTCAGTGTTTCTGTTTGATTCCTCACATATTGCAGGAAAATTCCAGGAACAGTTCCCCCAGCAAGGCAGTGTTTTCTTACAGTATAATTTTATCTGAAGACCCAGTAACTTATTTACACATTGCCTTATCAGTTCACAGCTCCAGTACCTGCAGGTAGGCATCTAGAAGAACAGGTTTTGCACACTTTTCTGAGATCTCCATGTGATCTCTGGGCCAGTTTGCCATGTCTGAAGATACACCTGGCTTGAAATCAAAGGTGAAATTCCTGCTCAAGAGATGGAAAGTATGAATACTCACAGAGAGTACTCAAATTCAAATGACTCAAGGCAACTTCACATTGCCTATTTTAGCTGCTTAATGTAAATGATTAATGCTCCTAAAAGGGTGAGCCAACTGACACATGGCAGAAAACTAATCCAGAAAGAAATTAAAATCATTATGGAAATGCTGGTTTCTGATTATTTGTGTGTTGAATGGCAAAGGAAAGGCTTAATCACTCTGCATAGCAATGAAACATAGAGTTATTAAAACCAAAACCAACCAACCAAAAAAAGCTTTCTCTTTTTGACTCAATGTTTTCACTTACAAAGTGGCTGGCCAAAAATTCTGAGACATTTTCTTTATCTCATCCTATTAAATTCTTAGAGACTAAATACTGAAAATAATTTATTTATCAAACTCTCTCCAATTTGTTTCTACCTTTTCTCTGATAGAGTGCTAGAGGGCTGATGGAATATTTTAACATAGAAAATGTGTGAGCTTTTTAAACTGACATGTAAAGGTTCTTCCATATTTGAACCTCCTAATGTAACTGCTTGCTTGCTAGGACAGAGCAGTCTACACCTTTTGCTACACACTTGCCTGTTGTCATGATTTATACACTGGATTAAGGTAAGGGATAATAAATTAACAAAATGTAGCTCCACAGTGCATGATCCTTAGTGCTTTAAATTAAAACTGTCTCCTGTGGGCAAAAAAGAGATCAGAGCAGAACTTTGCCCTGAAGGCATATTTTTCACCACCCCATCTGTTGCCCCATATACAGGGGATGGAAATGCCTATTTTGTTAATTTTTCTTTCCTTTAAAAATGTTTTTCTTATCTTTTCTTTCTTGAGACTGTTCCAAATGACATAGGAACACAACATTCAAACCAGGCCATGGTAGCAGAATGCACGTTACAAGCCAGAACAGTACAAAATATTCAAAGAAGGAAAACGTGTATTTAGGTCAAGTGAAGAGAGGGATTCCTGCAGTCACTTCCTTTCTGTGGCTTGAATAAATTGTTACTCCTTAGTAATCACTTGTCTAGGATGCCTTCGTCTTTTAGCTCTCTTCAGCTGAAGAGCTGGTGGCCTGACATTTGGTCCCTGGAGCCTTCTCCGTGAGATCTGTCTCCATCCTATGTCAATCTTTTGTCCAACAGCTTGAAGAAGCAACTTTTGCTTCCTGTAACCCAGACTAAGGAATGCAGGACACCCAGAGTAGAAGAGCTCAAGGTCAAAGCATGAGATTATCCAATCCCCCTCAATTTAATCAAGAGTTGGTTTCTTTGGAATTCCCCATGAGTTAGTCAAAATGAATTCTTAGCCAGATTAGCTCTGAAAGTTTTGGAGAGGAGTGTTCAACTGCAGGCCAGCGCAGCACCTACAACAGCTTTATCTGTAAGAGTTTTTCTTTCCCCTCTCCCTTTTTTCTCTCTCCAGGACCGTTATTTTCTGCAAGGGGCTGGAAAAATATCTGTTGTGAGAGAAGATGGAAACATGAGAGACAATTATCATGAATTATTTGGTTTTTTTAATTCTGCATTCTGGCAAATTCAGGGCCAAGTCTATTTTGAGGTTGCCTAATTGTGAAAAATTCCCTCCACACATACTTTTGCCTCTTTTTTTCTTCACATATTCTGGATGTGAGATTGCAGAGTGACAAGCCTCTTTGCAACACTTGGATCTTGCTTAGAAGAACGAATATGTGGGAGTTCAGAAAAGTTCAAGCTGCTCATTTCCCACAGCAATTTACAGACTCATGGGAGGAAAGCTGCAAGACCAATAATTATACACAGTCAGGTTTTTAGGCTTTGCACACAGAAGTACGGGCTGAATTCAATGAATGTCCAAAATCTGAGTGCTTGGACATTCCTGCATCGATCATTTAATGTAACTTTTCAAATTCGAAATACTTCTGAGCTGTGTTATTTTACAGCTAAAACTTTACAATTCCCTCCTGCCCCATGGAAAAAGCCAGTGTGTACCAAATACTGATCTTGACTTACATGGATGTAGGATCCCTGGAGGACCTGAACATTGAACAGCAGCATCCAGGCTTCACGTTGTACCAGCTGCTGCTGAGAAAGAGCTGTTTGTGGGTGTCTGTTGTTAGATCTTAGCAATGTGTGGAATGAGCATGGGGAGAAACATCCCTGGCTTTCCTGATCTCCTGTTCCATCACAAACAATATGTCTACTGCTTCGTCTAGAAAAGAAGAACCCTGGACCTTCAAGAATTTCCAAAATTATCCAAATTATCTGACAGTGTTTGCTTCAAACACTGCAGCTCTCTTGTGGAATCAGATCCCTGTAAAAGTCTCTTTCCATCCTCAGAAGCAGATAAGTGATATCAGATTCCTGCTGATTCAGAAGGGAATCACTGACCTCCACAAGCAGGCAGGTTGTTCCCTCTTCCCAAGGCAGACACTGGGAAGTTTCTCCACCAGTGAGGAGTCCTATGAAACATCAGAATTAACCTCTGGGTAAGGATTTTCTTGTCTGATTCTTCACACTCGCTAATTTTTCCTTTGTTTAAACCTAAATTATGCTCCATCTCCAACATGTGACTGCTCACCTCCAAATTGCTGATATTTAAGTAATATGATAACACTGAAAACTTTGTGTATTTAATACTGCAATTGGGCAGTATGCCCCCTCTGCGGCTCTCAATGTGACTGTTTCCTTCTCCATTACTGTCTCCTACCACCAAACATATTTATGCCTGTACATATCATGAAATGAACAAAATGAAAGCAAGCATATTAATGGAAATTCTTCTCTTTTCAGAGGCATTGGTATTTGTATGGAAGAATGAGGACGGAGAGCTTGCTCCATATGCACTTTCATCCAGTGCTGCTGGATCCAGACCCAGCACTGTTGTGCAGAGCTGTTCCCAGGGAACAGGGGAAGCTGCAGGGCTGTCCATCCACTTCAAGCCTACCTGAGATACCTGTCCTTACTTGGCATTAAACCCATGTTAACAGCATGGCCCCTCAAAAGTGGCAGATGTGCTTAGTAGTGGGAGCAATAGTAGAATAACATGTATTGTGGGAGATTTTTCACCAAGGATGGACCACTTCCTCTAACTGGATTACTTTATTTACAAGGATAACCCGCACTGGGTTTTCATACTCCCTGCAAAGAGCAAGCAGTATGTTAAAAAGTTCTTCTATCTAAACCTGTCTTCTAATCCCTCAGATGTATTCTCAAAATTAAAATACACTTTCTTCTTTTATTGTGAATTCACCCAACAATTAGCCTGTTGAAGATTTGTGATAATTTTAATTCATACTGATGAGATACAGTTGTCTTCTGACTGCTCTCTGTCCAAGGGAATTAGAAGGTGGTGAAAATTATATTTCTAAACAGGGATGAAAAAATTGAACCTCCTTGCCAGGACCCTGGGCAAATCCCCTTCGGGAGCACAGCTGTCTGCGTCCAAGGCCAATCAGCCTGTGCTGATAAGGGCTGTTGTGAAGAAACGCAGAAGCACAGGCCTGTCCTGCTGCCTCGTGGGAGCTGATTTTAGCTGAGGCTTTACCGCTGTACCCACCTGTGCTGCACTGCTGCAGTGATGCCTGTGCCCTGGCTGCTGCTGCTGTGGTTCTGGCCCTGATCCAGCTCCACTGGCTCAGCTTCCTGACTCTCCCTTGTATGTCTTGCTGCTACAGTCTCGCTTGGTGACCACCCGGCTGTGTCTGATGCCGATTGCTGCCCTGGACCTGATCCTGCCGTGGCTTCTCAGCATCCTGGCCCCTTGTTGGCAAGGGCTCAACTCCGCTGGCCGTGCTGCTTTTGGGCTTTCCAGAGAACAATTTAACCACATTTTCTAATATTGCCTCCAGTTCAAAACCCAAGTGAGACTAATTTGGCCTCACGTGGCCACATGCTGTAGCTGTTTCTGCCCAGCTCATTATTTCCAATGAGTAATAGCAGATTTGTCAATATTTATATTGCATCCCCAGTAGAAGTCAGCTTGTTTAAGCTGAAGTCAATATCAACTATACTGATTCCTGCTGGCTGAAAAATCTGGCCACATTTTGTAAACTCTTCAGTTGAGTTAAAACTCCTGCACCTTTAGAACAAGAAATATCTTGTGTTAATATCTCTATGTTAATATTTTACCATTATGTAGATCAGAGGCTTGAGGAAATGACATTAGCACTTTTCTTCAGTGCCATTTACAGCTTTTGACAGCTTCCTGACATTGGTAAAGCATATTATGAAAAGCAGAGTCAGCAGGCTGAAGACACTGACTGGATTATGTTTTTATTAAAAGCATTATTCAGCTGTCACACAATGTCACATGTAAATATCCTCATGATGTTCCAGTGAAGCAATATCATATAAGCAAAAGGTCTGTGCTTCCACTGTTGCCTTTGCTGGAAGGATACTACCTCACGTGTAAGAGAAGGGAATGGGGGCCCTGAAGCTCAAACTCACCCCTCCTGGTTTGTGGGTGTTCCTGGGTAGGACACATGAATTCTAAAGGTGTATGAAAGAAGTGTTACCTTCCAGATGGATATCTCAAAAACTAAACAAATGTTTAGAACCACTATTTTCACTCCATTTTTCATGTGAGTAAGTGCTGTCAGATTGATCAGCTTAATAAACAGCTCTGAACTCAGTTATGATGTACTCTGTGGAGATCGTCTGGACGTCTCCCACTGCAGTGTGCACCTCATGACGAGCAAAGACACCTCTTTGCATACTGGACTCACCACTAACACCACGTCTTGTGGAGCTACACCCTGACTAGTCCAGAGACTGATTACGTGTAGCTGTGCAAGACCAGGGCTCATCCCTAAATAATATTTCTGCTGCTCCATACAACCTGCAATTCAATTCCAAGCTCTAGAGCTACATTAGTGAAAATCCCAGAGTTTGGCACTGCAGAGCTGGCCTGGAGTAACCACAGCGA
Source organism: Atrichornis clamosus (assembly GCA_013400975.1). Lineage (NCBI taxonomy): Eukaryota > Metazoa > Chordata > Aves > Passeriformes > Menuridae > Atrichornis > Atrichornis clamosus. Next base: position 10,209 of record WBMZ01017001.1, on the reverse strand, counting down.
TTGGCACAGCAGGTCCTCCTGCCTGCCGTGACACAACAGGGTGATGGACAGCAACGGAGTTCCACAGAACCATAGAACAGGATCATAGAATCATTTAGGTTGGAAAAGACCCTTAAGACCATCGAGTCCAATCATTAACCTAACAGTGCCAAGTTCACCACTAAACCCTGGCCCCAAGTGCCACATCCACATATCTTTTAAATACCTCCAGGGATAATGAATCACTTTCCTGGGCAGCCGGTTGCAAAGCTGCATAATGCTTTAAGTGAAGGAATTTTTCCTAATAACCAATTCAAACCACTTGTGGTGCATCTTGAGGCTACCTCCTCTCATCTTGTCACTTGTTACTTGGGAGAAGACACTGATTTCCACCTCATTACCACCTCCTTTCAGGCAGTTGTAGAGACTGATAAAGTCCTTTATGAGCCTCCTTTCCTCCAGACTAAACAACCTCAGTTCCCTTAGCTGCTCCTCATAAGACTTGTGCTCTAAAGCTTTGAGTAAGAATATATACATATTAGTCAAAATCAATAATAACAATAAACAAATATGTCTCTGTTTATTGCAGTGTCCCAACCCAAGATGCAACGTGATTGACTGAGCCTGAAAAATGTGTTTCCATTTGAATCTGGCTTTGTTTTCTCAGTAGAGATGATAGCAATAAGCTTGTAGGAGTGATCTAAAATTAGCAACTACTGGGTTTGGAAAATGAGTTCTGAGCACAAGACATGAGATTTGTGGTGAGCAGGCCTTGCAGCTTGATGTGTAAGCATAATATTGTGGGTATTTTCCCAAGTCTCATTGTCTCCCAGACCTTGATTATGTATAGGATTCACCTTGTTTTTTCTTCTTTTCTATATGGAGTAGCGTTTATTAAGCTGTTTTGACTCCAAAGTGCACACGACCTAGATGAGGACAACACTGTGTCACTGCCAGAAGGCAGAAAGGTGACTCTGAGGACATGATCAGTGGTCCCTCAAGCTTCTTGATCGGAAAGTCAAAAGAATCAGAATGATACCAAACACCATTTTTAAAGCCATTTACATGATTTTGGAGATTTTATTTTGTATTCAGCAGTGGCAATGAGGAGGCTTGAGTCTGGCCACTTTGCACTGCTTACATGCCCAGCACACACATGTTCATTACGGCTGTGAAAGGGTACATTCTTGCCAATTCCTTTTAGTACTTATAGTGGACTGTAAAGAAGAAAAGACAAGGTAGATAAAGACAAGCCATGTAAGAATATTTATGAAAAATGAAGACTGTTGGCGTCTTGTTTTTTTTTTCTCCCTGCCAGAGTCACCTCGCAGTGCCTTCCTCCAGCTGCTGTCTCAAGGGTTGTTTTTGTCCTCAGGTCTGCTGTTCTCTCCTTTCCTCCTGTTTTGATGCGGGTGAGGGATCCCTAGGGTTTGCAGGCTGGGAGGCCTCAAGCAATGCGTGATGAAGCAAGAGGGGAATTCACTGTCAGCGGACCAGACCGCTGAACTACAGCCCCTGTGAAAATGCCTTGCACAGCGCCTGGAGGTGCTCTGGGGGAAGCTCACAAACAGCCCACGCAGGGTGCTGGCACTTTCCCTGCCTTCGATAAACAATTACATGTACCTTCCGAATGTTGTCCGGCTGCAGCGAGACGGCGCAATTGCAGTGAGGTGGCAGCTGCAACACAAATGGGTCGCTGGCAGAGCCACGCAGTTCAGGCAAGTAAAAGCCAAGGAAATCATCCATGTGTAAACTGACTTCCTGAACATCCACACCTCCTCTTATTCTATGCATTTGTGTGCAGAGAGACGGAGCGTGTAAATAGGTGGAGTGTTTATCATCAGCCAATTTGAGAGGTTAGTTGGTTTTTTTGGTTTTTGGTGGGGAGGGGGTGAGAGGAAGCCGTGTATACTCTCTTTAAAAATGAAAGAAATGACCACTTAGAGAGAGAGGAAGCTTTTCTAAAAGCTCTGTCTTCCCCTGCCCTTATTTATTATTTAGTTCTTCAGCTGACATATTTAATACTGCAAGGCACTTGGAGACTCTGGTTTGAAAGAAATACTCGGCACAAAATCAAGCTTCCTCACAGGAGCAGGATACATCTTCAAATGTTAATTGCTTTTCCACAATTAGATAAACCTCTTTATTACTGCCCTGTTCAATAAGGATAAAGGATGTGCAGCATGTCTTTAATTTCTTCAAGATGCATGCTATACTCCACTCATTTTCTATTTTGATAACAGTGAAAACTTCACACCAGTGAATTGACTCTGACTGTATCTTGGTACACAGAAGAAGAGAATTAGCTGTGTTATCTGTGATATTTTCTCTTAATGCTGAAATTGGCTGGAGACACAGAGCCACGTACTGATTTACTTTAAAAACCCCAAGGATAAACCATATAAGAGCTGCAAAAGATACTGTGAGCCTTGTCCTCGGCTGTTTTGTGCTGACAGCAGTAGATAATACATTAAGTAGAATGCTCACCAGAGATACCATTATGTACTATTATCACAGGAGAAACAAAAATAGAGAGCTCAGTGTTCAGAGACAACAGCCACAAATATTAGTTCTTCACCCTAGAAAGCAGGGTCTGGCTCCAGTCTGAGCAACAAAACCCTTTACATGCTTCTTTCCTTCAGCAAACCAAAATATTTCTCATAAAGCTCCTGTGAAGATCTCGATTAAATGATTAATTATCATGGACCTGTGAATTGCAGGACGTGTTGTTATGCCTTGGAACTGCAGCACCTCAAGATCTGTGTGTCTGGGGGGGCTGTCATGCACTGACTTTTCCTGTCTGAGCAGAAGGGAGTGCATACAAATGCTTTCAGAGAAGGAGGAAGAACAGGCAACCAGCTCTTTTCTGAAACCTCCTGTTACTTGTTTTGCAATCTCCCAAGGCTTTACAAAATGAATTAGAATCCTGAACTTGTAGCAGCCCCTTACTGCAGTGCAAAGTGAGTGCCATTAAGTGTTGCATGTCACTGCTTCGAGCCAGGAGCCCAATAGACCCACCTGGAAGAGATTTAAAAGTGCAAGGCTGTGACCAAAATTCTGGGTTGCGTTGTGGGGTCCTGCCCTGCAGTGTGGTGCATTGACATGCCCAGATGACACTCCCCCAGAATCACAAAGGCAAGCCAGCTTGCCAAGTGCACCCTAGAAACACTCAACAGCTTCTGCTGCCTTGGAGAGAACAGAGTTTGTACTGTAACCTAGTCTAGCTATTAGTCATATTCATATCAAAAACTCAGACTATTTATTTAGTGAAGCAATGGGAATGAAAAATGTGTAATGAAAAAGTACAATTTTAGGAGAGTAGGGGGAATTTTTCAGGCACGGAAGTTTCACAGCCATTCATCCGGTTCACATTTATATATTGTTCTAGAGAACTGCTGCTGCTGCAGTGAGGACTGAGAACAGAGCTCTCAAAGCCTGAACCGAGCACAACCTGAGGTCAAGAAGAAGCTGAGAGATGCAAATTTGGAATGAAGGTGTACACAACTATATGTAGCCCAGCTAGTGCTGTAGGATAAAGCAGGGTCTGCTTTAGGAGGCATAAGCTCTTCTTTAGGTTAGTGGTCAGGTAGCTGCACATGCTCTGCTTTCCGTCAGAGGTGTTGCTTTATTGCAGCTTACATGCATAAACTTCAGTGAATGCATGGGCAAATAAGAATGCCCTCATGCTTGCATTTAGCATGTGCAGCAGTGTATAATTCAGACCAAAACATACAGGCTACTGCAAATGAAACAAATACCATCATTTCCTCTTTGAAAGGAAAAAGCTAGAACCGAAAGCCACTCGGACTGCGGACAGCAGGTGTCTGACTTCACAGAACCACATCTGTGCCTCCTTGCTGCTGATGAGCAGGGAGGTGGCCACTCATTTTTTGAGAAGTTCTGGTAGAGGATGAGGCTCACTGAGAAATTGCATGAACTCTGTGCTGCTTTTAAACCAGTAGATATGTAGTGGGAAAAGAAGGGAGGAGACCTGCTTTATCTGTTCTGTTATGGTTGAAACTGGAAGTATGGTCTGTCTTTTTTGGGGAAATTTCAAGGCAGAATTTTTGCAAGGAGTTTCAAAGTGAGCTCTGTAAGATAAGGTAGGAACTATGTTAAGATATGTAGCATAGTTGGCTTCACAACTGTCTGGAGAAAAAACTAACTTATGTGAGTTATATCTCATTTGGGCATCTCTTGTTGGAAACATTTCTAAGTGAGATTGTGATGGAATTGCCTACTGACTGGATAATGGCAGCAGGGAGTAGACAGTGTTATCAGTAAAATATTAGGAGTAGACAGTGTAATCAGTAAAATATTAATGAGATGAAAGAAAATTTAATCTGTGTTTATTGTCTAATTTGTTGCTCTTTTTTTCACTTTACATTGTCTAGCTCAATGGAATGCCTTGTCAATGAACACAGCTGTATTCTGAGAAGCCTGGAACACAGGTTCTCTCTTCAAGAGCCTAGATGTGACATTATTGAGGAACTATGAGCCTTGACTTCTTGTTTGTAAAGTGGGGAAGGAAAAAATGTCAGCTGAGAGAACTTAAAAGGCTGGAGTCCTATGCCTTGTGTTATGCAAGTGAGCAGGCTTTCCCATTAGTATTCTTCTGCCTGTAAAATACATAAACACTTTGCAGCAATTTTAGTTAATTGGATCACTCCTTTTTTTCTCCCTTGTTACCTTGTAATTGGACTCCTACATATTTCTTCTGGCCCCAGTTCTGCTTGCTTTTTTTTTTTCTGCCCCTAACAAATAAGAAATAGTACTTGTGTTTTGGTTTAGAAGTAATAAAATAGAGCTGGCAATATGTAGTCATCTCACAAGAGCATACTGAAAGTTAACTACAATTTAAACCTAGATCCTCTGGTTCTTAATTACCATCTAGTAACTGTACAGCACTGCAGTCTTAAAAATAATTTAGTAGTGAATTACTGAAGACATGACCTCATTTTATTCCTAGTTTCAGTTTTAGAATGTGGAAATGTTCCATTTAGTCTATTTTCTGAAATAGAATAATTGCCACTAATTGTAACTAATCCATTAACGTGGATTTAGTTTAGTTAGAGCTTTATCTACAGTATATGTTCTACAGCAATAAAGGTGCTTGCTGCAGATGGTGATACATGTGAAAAAGAAAAGATATATTTGTGTCATAACTGGAAACAGCTGGAAGGCTCAAGAACAGTTTATCACATCATTCCTGGAACTATAATTGAACAAATGCTATCAAAGAAAGTTGTGGCACAAAGGTAAGTAGGTAATGAGAAGCTTGAAACATTTCTTTTGCTCACAAGTGAAAGTAGCAGGGGTGGGGAGAAGAGAGGAGGAGAAATACAAGGTGTTCTTAGATATATATTTACAGCATTTGTGCATCTGTGTGCACATCTATGCCAAATTTTTTGTATCTCATGCAAAATAAAATGTGTGACGCGATTTGGAGACTTAATTAAAATAAGCATGTAGGTACTCTTCCTTCATTGGGAAATAGTGAAATAACCAGGAGACAGGCAAATTCCAAACCCACGAGATGCTCTAGCTCTCCCTCTAGTGCCTCTGCAGCAGATTTAACACGGGATTTTTTTTTTTTTTAATTTTTACATCCCACCCCACCCCAAATCTATTTATTCCACATCTGCCAGCAGCTGTACAGAGTGGGTGTCGAAGCTGCTACAGATGGGAGGCACACAATCCCAGCTAACAGCCTTTTGCATGCACCCGGTCATGCTAGTTACAGGAAACAAGCTCATGCAGGCAGTTGAAGCCGGGTGCTTTGGTAGGAAGGTTTAGTTCCTGTCAGGATTTTGGGATTTGGCCTAGGACAAATAACAGTCTCACAGCTAGCTGACCACTGTGCAATGCTCACGGAGGCTTCTCTACGGTGCTCTACTCAGCTGAAAACCTCCAGGTTTTTTTTGGAGGCATCTCCAGCAGCCCTGGCCTCAATGCATTGACACCCAAATGCTTAGAACTGCAGAGTGTTCATCTTCTAAACCATTTAACCAATTCAGAATTGGTTGCAAAAGTGGCCTTGGACTTGGAGACACTCAGGCATTTAAAGAGGTAGAAAGGCATCCACAGATATTTTCAGAAACATGCTGCACTTTGTTTGTCATAAGGCGGGAGCCTTGGGGATTTTATAATTCCCATAGGCATCTATCCCAGTGGGTACATAGACACTACGTTCACCTGTAGATACTAAGAGATGTGAAGGATTTATTTTCTACAAGAGAAATGTATTTCTTTATCAATAAATACATTAGTCAAAACTACAAACTCTTGGACTTGTGAGTCAACTGATACCCAGCCTTAAAAAGGCCTTTACATGTTCAGTGTTTCTTTTTGATGGTACAGTTAATTTGGCACATGCAAATCTGCTTTTAGGGACTTTTAATGCTTCCTTGGGTGGGACATTTTGCATAGGATTGCTGATCCAATGTATGTCTGTCTTTGGCTGCCAGGGCTTTGATCCAGTAAGTTCTTTCAGTGTTATGCCTGGTGCATTGGGCAGTAAATGTTGAGGGAGGGAGTGTGCTTGCTTGTCTGTCCTCCTTTCACTAATATCCCAGTGATATTCACCTGGGATATGGTAAATATAGGTTCATTACAGTTTTTATTTTGCTGTTATACTGGTGATTCAGATGTATATGTGTCCTCTGCTAAAGGGGTTTTGAATTTGTATTTTGCAAGAGAGTGCTCAAACCAGAGATTATGAGGAGGAGGCTATAAGGTGAGCCAGAGAATTGTGTGAATCCTGTCCTGCCCTCTGTGCTGTAGTGTGGGGAGGAAAAAAACTCCTCTGTGCTTAGCTGCATCATACTGAATACTTATTAATGTCCTTAGAAGAGGGTAGCTGAGCAACAAAGCTTTTCTCTCATTAAAATTGAATATCACACTCTTTTGATCCTGTGAACTTTTTCCATACGCAGTGGAACCACTTCCATTGGAGGTTCTGAATATGATCCTAAACCATGGCAGAGTGCTTCCCCCTGGGCCTGGGACAGGTTTATGAGAGGTTAATTTCCTGCCTAGAAGAGGTAGTTGAACCCAGGTTTAGCTTAACAAAATCCTTCTGGGCTTTGAAAGAAGCCAAGCCAATGGTGCTCTTTTGCTGCATTTTGAAATAAAAGGTAATTCTTCAAAGATCTTGGCAGTATTAATTCTTTGAAACCTTGGCCTTTATTCACTTCTGACTGCCTTGCAGTTATTTTCAATAAACAGTTGATCTAGGGGGCACGTATTTTAAAACTGGGTTCTGACTCCACAGCGGGAGACCAAGCCTGTCGGAATGGCAGAGCACTGGGAAGGCTCCAGGGTCGCGAGTGGGAAATGAAATGTGACATACAGACATAACGTGAGGTGCTTCTGTGTTTGCTGCTCTACTCATATTCCCTGGCAATAAACACCCTGTGCCCAGAATAGGCCCAGTCCCACTCAGGACAAAGTATTTTCGAGTCCTGTATTTAGGTGGTTAGTCCCAAGTTCAATTAGGCTTGCCTTTTATAAAATCATAGAATGGCTTGGGTTAGAAGGGACATTAAAGATCATCTAGTTGCAACCCCCCTGCCGTGGACAAGGACACCTTTCACTAGACCAGGCTGCAATAAATGTATGTGTTTGTTTTTATTTTTATAACTGATTGGAGGAAAAAAGAAGTCACAGGCACTGAGCTCAGTACACCCACACATTGTCCTTCACTTCTGTCCTTTTTCGTAGATACAACAGGACCTTCAGGACAGATCCAGTCTTTTCTTATCAGTTCTTGTGTTTATGTTCTGTGATCATTATTGGAGCCTGGAGGCAATATTCACACAACTTTTAATAGGCTTTGGTTTGAGTAACAGGTGCTTGTTACAAGGATTCCATTTCCTTGCTGGTCAGGACAATGTGTAAAAAGCCAATACATCATTGCATTTGGAGATGGTGAGTTTTGCATGTCTCTCTTGCATCTAAAATCTTTCTGTGCAGGACAGCTTGGGACCTGGGTGGGATCTGGTCCCACAGGTAGCCCCATTGCCACTTTGAGAGGTCCACAGCTGCTAGAGAAATTGAAGAGTAGAGTACCCTAGCAGGACTGGGAAGGGGGAATTTCTAAGCTTGGACACTGAATTCAGCAAAATGGGAGCAAGACTGTGTACATTCGGGCTACCCCTGTACTGAACAGGGCAGTCCTCAGCTGGGTGGGTGGCGAGAAAGTCAGCAATGGTCCTCTCCACTCAGACTCAGGTTGGCTGGTGGGAATGTCACTAAAAGAGGGTACTCCAGAGAGCTCTCCAGGTAACAGTCCTTTCCTGGTGGCTCACTCTCGCCTTTTTGGATGTGCTGGTGAAATATCCCTTCCCCTAAAAGAGGCAGTGAGATGCTGACAGCTTCACTGCTCTGCAAGTTGGTTCTTGACAGGCATTTCAGTGCTGCCAGGGCTGCTGCTTGTGTAAAGTACCTGCAAAGGGAGAAAATTTTAATGCTACTCATATTCTTTCACTGTGATTAGAGATAATATATCACATTTCAGCTGCTCAGTGGGAAAGCTTGAGACTTCAAGTGGAATACTCTAGGGGAAAAAGTCTATTTTTTTATCTTTTTAAAGCAGATGTACCGTCTCAAATATCTATTTGAATTTATTTTTTGAAACAGTCATAAAACATAACTGAAATATGTGGGATGAGTTTGTGTTGAGAGTTATATATTTGGAAAACAAAATATAAACATGCAGGGATATATTCTGATTGACTTCCTATGTTTTTGCCACCACTCTAACAGCCTCCTGGTGTAATTATGCATATCCTAGAATATAAACAAGCTTTTCTTTACCCTAGCAAAAGCTCATATTCTTCAGCTGCCTTGTAGATTGAAAACTACCTGGATTTGCCACTGCTGTTTGCTATCCAAAGCAAGGACATCCTGCGTTGGCACCTCATGACTCTCTATTGTGCTCTGCTTTAGCATGTGACCGTGCTTGCTGAACGCTGGGGACAATTTGGCTATTCACACAGCCCTGCCATGGAGGCCTTGCTGCTCATTCTGCACAAACATTGATCTTTTCAAACAATCAAATCCATGGATGTCAAGGCCAGGGATTTGAAAAGGGTGAAGCAAAGGATCTATTTGGTAGATTAATATTCTCGGTAAGGCAGCCTGCTGGTCAAAGTGCATGATGAAAACTTCTCTGCACTTAATGGTATTTTAATAGAAAGAGCTCAGATTGCAGCTAGGACAGCTGTTGGTTTTCTTTTTGGCTGCTGAAGTCTCTTTAAGGCAGCCAAAACGCATTGGCTTTCCTGGTGTAAGTGCTACTGCATCTCCCAGGGCAATCTCCAGAGCGAAAACAGAATCACAGTTTAACTCCTGTAATGCAGTGCAATTTGTGTGGGTGCTTGCAGTTTTGTAGCATAACAAACAGAAAGGAGATTCCAGAGCAGCACAAAGGTGCTGGAGCGTGTCCAGAAAAGGACAATGAAGGTGTTGAAGGGTCTGGAACACAAGTCTTATGAGGAGTGGCTGGGGAAGCTGGGGTTGTTTAGCCTGGAGAACAGGAGGCTCAGGGGTAACCAGATCACTCTCTATAAGTCGCTGAAAGGAGCTTGTAGCCAGGTGGGGATCGGCCTCTTCCCCAGGCACCCAACAACAGGACAAGAGAACACAGTCTTAAATTGTACTAGGGGAGGTTTAGGTTGGACGCTGGGAGGAATTTCTTCACCGAAAGGGTGATTAGACATGGGAATGGGCTGCCCAGGGAGGTGGTGGCGTCGCTGTCCCCGAAGGTGTATAAGGAAAGACTGGATGTTATACTCAGTGCCATGGTCTAGTCGACAAGGTAGTGTTTGGTCATAGGTTAGACTCAATGAACCTCAGAAGCCTCTTCCAACCCAACTGATTCTGTGACTCTGTGAACTGGATCTCTTCTGTCGCACCAGCTGCGGGCAGCAGGTTGTTCGTGCCTCTCCGGACGCAGCCGGTGCCGGGAGGTGTCAGCCGGCGGAAGCGGCAGCACCGCCCTGGGGCACGCAGCCGCGAGGTGCAGCAGCCTTGCAGAGCCAGGCGCTGCCCTGGAGCCAGGACACAGTCGGTGAGGGTCTGGCGGAGGGGACGGTTCGGGGGCCGCTCACCTGTGCGTGCCGAGCCGCGCTCACCCGGGCGGGGCGGGCGGTGCTCACTCACCTGGGCGGGGCGCGGCGCTGAGTGACGGGCGGCGGCCCCGCCCCGCGGGCACGGGCGGTGCCTGCG
>WBMZ01016999.1:0-40235 GCA_013400975.1 Atrichornis clamosus | reverse complement strand
AGGCGGGGCCGGGGCCGGGCGGGCCGCAGGGCGGGGCTGTCGTGGCGGCCACTGTTTATTTGCCCCGAAAGTGAAAAAAGCCGCACATTCCCTTTCATCCCGCGCCCACCCACCGCTGCCCTGTGGTCAGCCTGGTCTCGCCCCGGTCACGCCTCCGGAACATAGATCCCTGGGAGAAGTCGAGAGAAGAAATGTCCCAAATAGAGACAGTGGCAGTTCCGCTCTGCTCTGCACTCGTGCGGCCTCACCTTGAGTCCTGTGTACAGTTTTGGGAACAATATAAGAAGGAGCTAAAGCTATTAGAGAGTGTGTGTCTTCATGTGTCTTCATTAGGGGTGAAAGTGGAGCTAAATCCCCTTCAAAATGACGCTCTTCCCCAACTCTCAATATTTCTGTTGTGCTAACTTTGATTTTCCTGTGTAAAAGCTTCACAGCTGCCTCTTCACAATGATACTCTATGAATATAGATAGTTAAAGGTAGGGTGACAAGAGGATAGAGCCAGACTCTTCTTGGTGGTGCTGAGCAACAGGACAAGAGGCAATGGGAGGAACTGATGCAGAGGAAGTTCCACCTGAAGATGAGGAGGAACTTCTTTACTGTGCAGGTGATAGAGCACTGGAACAGATTTCCCAGAGAGGTTGTGGAGTCCCCCTCACTGGAGATATTCCAGAACCATCTGGGCACAATCCTGTACAATGTGTTCTAGGACAACCCTGCTTGAGCAGGGAGGTTGGACCAGACAACCCACGGTGGTCCCTTCCAAAATTTATCCATTTTGTGATATTCCCACTTGTTCTTTATGCAGCTGAAGTTGCACAAGTGTCCTTTCTCCTTGTACAGACACAAGCTGAGCATGCAAATAACTGTGGACTCCAGCCCCCTTCCCTCCTCTGGCCTTGGCACACAGGTGACTGTGCAGCACCATAGCCTGGGGAGCAGGTGGGCACTGCTGGGCCAGAGAATCTTGGAGAATTGAGCCTGAAAGATTCGTTTGTGGTCACTAGCAAAGACAAGGTTATTTTAACTCACCAAGTCATGCTTCTGGACAACCCAGTTGTAGGTCTGGGTAGTGGCAGAAGAAATAATAGCTGTACATCTTGCTAGATGGGGAATATTGGTTGGGTTTCAGCAGAATCCAATACAGTAGTGCATCCCCTCTCTCTGGCCCAGACCACTGAGCAAAGGCCTAACAACTTAAATAACCTATACTATTGCCAAGGGAAGTATTTTAAAGTCATCACTCAGTGCTCCTTCCTAAGCTTGTGATGCTGGTTTAAAAAAAAAATACAGGTTTAGAATAATTCTGCTTCCTTCTTTGTCCTTACAGGGCCTTTGGCTCACATGTTCTCTATGAATTAGAAACATCCTTCTTTAAAATAAGTGATTATATACCCATTCGGGACTCTGCATTTTAAGAAAAATGCCAACACGATTAACAATAAAGCATGAAAAAATAATTCTGTAATAAGACCCTGTGGCCTAAGGGTGTATGTCATATATGAATGCCCATAAAACCTGAGCCCATAGCTTACTGCTGTTCTTGGCTGAGCTTAAAAGAAGGGGGAAAGCAGGATGCCAGCTGGCATCTCTGATAGTTGGAAGAGAAATAATGTCAAAATTGTACTGCCAAAATTGTTCATCACCTCTTCCTCAAAATAAAAGTAAAAATGAGGAGAAAACATGGCCCTCAGAACATACCGGATACTCAACTCTGTTTGCAGTGGAGATACTGGGTTGATTACTAAGCAGGGAAATTGAGACTGAGAGAAAAAAAAAAAAATCCAAGAGAAGTAAGGAACTAGGGAGGATGGTGAGCAATGAAGAGAAATCAGGGCCAAAGATGGCAGGGTGATGATTGGAGAGGCATAGATGAAATGGCAGAGGATTTGTAAAAAGAACTCCGGAAAGAGATTGCTGGCTTGCATCACAGAAAGAACCAGCTCTGAAAACACCACTCAAAGTCTTAGCTGGGCTTGCTGCCCCTCTGTTCTCTGTTCCTCAGTGCTTTCTGCCACAATCTGCCATTCACCTTCCCTGATTTTGTGTTTGCACTCAAAATCTGGCTCATTGCTCTTACTGCATATCTCCTGCTGACCTGTGTCGTGAATTCATGCACTCTCCCACTTCACAGCCCCTTACATAGACTATCAAGTCCATAGGGCAGGGAATGAGTAACACAGTGATATGAGAGTCCAAGTAGAGAGATACAGCGGAGTATTTACTGACAGCAAGCATGAAAGCAGAGACCAGTTAGTCCCTGCTGAGGTGTGACACTTGTCTTTTATATGGAAGAATGTTCCACCCAGAGAAAATGAGATCTGAAGAGTGTTATAGTGGCACCAAGAATGAATGTGGCAGATGGGCAGCAATAATGCTTCAAAAGAAGAAACTATATTCTGAGAGAAGAAGAAATAAGGAGTGCTAAAAAGAGGCAACATAGGGAAATTTTAAAATTATTATTATCAATCATGTCTTTACCCAAGTAGGAATTTACAGGATTCTCTTCATCCAGTGGTGTCCAATAATATGTGAATAATTAATGAGTGAGAATCTGCAGTGTTCTAAAAATATAACTAAGGCAAGATCAGAGAGAAAGTATCTTTTGTTAAGCTCTCTGATTCTACTGGGGAGCAAAAACCAGCTAAACTTACACACACAAGGCTTTTTTTCACACTGCAAAATGTGTCCATTTAATCTACCTATCAATTGGTCTGATAAAAGATAAAATGCTTCTCACTACACACTCGGCCTTGTGAGTAAGGAAGATAAGAAAAAGTGACTGAAATGCTATACCTAGGTTGTATCACAGAGAAAAAAACATTATCAGACGGTATTTAACCTAATTCAGTTTATAAATTCTTAGAATATTAATAATTATGTACCTTTATTACTCATCATGAATAGCTAATGAACAAAACGTAACATTTTATGCTATAAGGATTGCTTGCCTTTAATCAACTTAAAACATGAAGACTTACAATTGGGTGCAAGATTCTCTCCTTTTATTAATGATTTTAAATCTTTAAATCTTTTCCTTGACTAGAGTTTAGTTATTTAGCCATGGTAACTTTTGATTCTTTAGGATTCAATTCTATTTACTATGTCCAGAAAATAGCTGAAATCCAGAAAAAAGCAATCTTAGTAAACTACGGGTGTTAAATAAGTAGTTAGGACAATCGATTTTTTAAAAGAATCAGCATCTGATAGTTTTTCAAGTGGATTCAAGGGACATAAGAGCAGTTACTGTGTGCAGAAAAGGAAACCAACATTCTAACAACTCATTAGATCAAGAGATAAATCAGATCAACTTAATTAAACAAACCAGTCCTAATCAGATTCATTTGTATCATTCCCCCTGGTTTTGTTCTTCCACAAAGCTAAACCATTAATTAAGTTGGCAAAGCAATAAGATTTTGTGCTGGTAGATTTGTGTCAATACTGGCCTGTATGCAGACCACTTAAGGAATTTTCAAAGGCAAAGACACTTTCTTTGATGTTCACGTGCCCTTTCGTACAAGCTGCAGTGTCAGCACTGGGCTAGGATAGATTGCAAGGTTGGGTATGCACGGAGAAGCTGCTTTGCTGCCATGTGTTGTACATATGGTATCATCAGACTTCTTGGGGCCATGACCCTTTTCTCTTGCTGCCAGATATCACTTTTTTTTACCTTGCTGTTACTTTTTAAGAAAAAGACTTCGTTTGATACAACTACTTTCCACTCTTATTGCATCTACCCCCTCAAATTTCCCAATGTATCAAAATGCCCCCAATGTATTAAAATATTAACAAAAATTGTCAACATCAATTTTTTTTATGACCAAAACATTATTACCTTCCCCCATTCCTTTCCTGTTTCGCTGTCATTGTTTAGCACTGCAGTGTGTGTTTAACCTATTTAGACTTTAAGTAGGAGCTTAAAATATTTTGCAGTTATTGTTGATAACCACAATAACACCCAAGGACAATAGAAATAGGAAAAACATCTAGGACAGTAGTGTACAAAACTAAGTAAACTGCATTTAAACAGTTTAGGAAGTGGTATGGTACTTTGCAAATTTCCTAGTTTCTTCTAATGTGACTCAATTATTTCTTCATCAATAGTACACTTCAAAATTTATTTAATAGATCCTCTGTGAACAATTATAAGTTATTAAACATTACTCAAAATAATTGTAGCATTCCTCTTAAGAAAGTTCAACTTTCATGCCCTAAACAAATAAATTAATAAGCATCTATATATGTAGACTTGCACAGTATTTAGTGGTTTACTGCATTAAAAAAGCAGAATGAATACTTTCTAGGAGCACAAAGAGAATTTTCTTTTTATCTTTTTTCTATCTTTCTGTGTCAAGTCCTTTTATTTCTGTAAAGATTTCTAAATATGGAGCTCCAGAACATCAGTCCAGAAGGAATTCTCGATGTTGGGCTTTTGGTTTTTTGCATTATCTAAAATTTTCCAAAGACCATTCCTGGCATGGCTATAATAAGGAGGTGACTGGTGACAGCCAACATAGCTTTACTAATGGCAAATCATGCCTGACCCACTTAGTGGTCTTCTGCAATGGGTCTACAGGTGCTGATGCACGAGGAAAGTGCACAGATGTCATATACCTGGACTTGTGCAAAACACTTGAAACCGTCCGACATGACATCTGTCTCTAAACCGGTGGCTGAGAAGCTCAGCGTGACCTAGCAATGAGCATTCGCAGCCCAGAAGGCCAAACGTGTCCTGGGCTGCATGAAAAGCAACGTGGCCAGTGGGGCGAGAGAGGGAATTCTGCCCCTCTACTCCACTCTCATTAGACCCCACCTGGAATGCTGCATCCAGCTCTAGATCCCCTAACATATGAAGGACATTGAGCTGCTGGAGAGAGTCCGGAGGAGGATCATGAAGACAATGAGAGGGCTGGAGCACTTCTCTTATGAAGACAGGTTGAGAGACCTGAAGTTGTCCAGCCTGGAGAAGAGAAGGCTCTTGGGGAAGATCTAATTGCAGCTTTCCAGTACCTAAAGGGGTCAACAAGAGAGCTGGACAGGGACTTCGTACAAGGACTTGTAATTGATAAGACAAGGGGGAACAGCCTTAATCTGGAAGAGCCTAGGTTTATGTTAGGCATAAGAAAGAAAAAAATCACTATGACAACAGTGCGATACCAGAACAGGCTGCCCAGAGAAACTGGATGCCCCATCCCTAGAAGTGTTCAAAGCCAGGTTGGATGGGGCTTTGAGCAACCTGGTCTAGTGCAAGATGTCCCTGCCTATGGCAGGGGGGTTGGAACTAGATGACCTTGGAGGTCCCTTCAGACCCAAACCATTCCATGGTTCTGTGATTTGTGTCTAAAGTACTTTTGGAAAGAGTCAAAGCAAACACCTACTTAGGCAAATATGTACCATATAAATAAAACGTAGAAACAAGGCAAGCAGGGCTGGTTTTACTTGTCTGTTTGCTTATATATAGCTACTCTAAAGTTTAAAAGTCCTTATTATGTCCTGCTGTTGTTTGCTACAGCATCAAGTGTTTTGAGTCCCCTGACACCCAGATCTGGGTTTTTTTAATTTCGGCAATGCATTTTTTTCCTCTAATAGAATAAATATTTACTAGCAGTAATCATGCACAATAGCAGCTTTGCATTGTGCCTTGAAAATTCAATTTTTAAGATGAAATAAATAATCTGAAATTAATAATCTAAGGGGTTTTTTACCTTTTCCATTTCACAGTAACCATGCAGATTCTACACAGTGAATTTATACTATTTGTACCAAGTATGTTATCCTATTCACTTTTTTGAAGATCCTTAAAAGGAATGCATTAGCTCAGGAAATCTTCAGACCATAAACAGAACACCACTGCTTTTTTTATTTTTAGGGGGTTTTTTTTCATCTTTGATGCAAAAATTTTATGCATTTTATGTATTTATTATTTCCAAAAAGCCTGCATCTCTAGGAAAGTGTAACTGCATCTAGCAAACAGCTAAAACAAAAAAAAAATTTAGATGACAACCGGAAGCTGTCATTTTAAGTGCAAACAGAGATATAGGAGAGTTGTCCAGTCTCTGAGAGCTATTAAGCAATGCAAGCCAGATGATACACCGAAGCCAGTTGCTCACATTTCGAATGGAAAAGACAACAGACAGTCATTCAGTAAGGTGTTTTGGAAAGTGTTCAGTCAGTCAAACCAGGTGAAGTGTTGACTGACTTTGTCAATTTATTTACCTTTTTATTTTGTTCATCTGTACCCTGTTTTTGCTCCCTCTTCAAGTAGCGTTTAACATGTAAACCAATGTAGGGACAATATCAAAGGTATAGAAGAATAAAATCCTAATGTTTATCTCTCCACATCCTTTTCTCTAAGGGTTGCTTAATTTCCATAAATGCTAATTCAAAACCCAGATTAGAGCAGTCAAATGTGGTAGTTGTTTAAAGCATTTAGTGCTTGAATTATCAGTAAGAAGAGATAAAACACTACTATTGCCTGCTGTACTGACTGCTTCTTTTAACAGAATAAAACAGCCACATCCCAGACAACGGCCTAAGGTACCCAGCACCCTCACGCTTGGTGACAGCCTTGGTCATGCCTGAAGCTCTCAGAAGTAACTCCGGGGAGCAGGCAGCCTGCCTTGCGCTGCCCTGTGCCCTGCCCCGGAACGCGCGGACGTCGCACTGCCTTATCTGCGGGGCCAGCTGCATTGTTCTCAGACCATTCCACTGCACGAGTGGCGGCAGAGCCAGCAAGGAGTTGGGATATTGTGTTGTGATGAACTTTGAGCCTGAAACATCCAAAATAATTTTAAGTTCTGCTGACTCAGGATAGTGCTTATGCATTACTCAGCCCTCCTATGCCCATCTTTGATCTGTAACTTTAGAAATTTAGTTTTTACTCTTTTATTTCTTTTTCAGGATAAGAAAGGGTAAAATAAAATTGGACTGTGTCCTAAACTATCTCCAGGCACCAGGCCCATATCAGCAGGGGAATGCTGTGATCTCCCATGGCTGCCAAAACATTTGTGTGGAATTTAAGAAATTTGTTTTGATCTTCAGACCCATTATTGTCTAGCAGTCTCACCCAACAGTCAATAGTGGAAAGAAATGAATAAAAGGGTGATAGAAGGGCTTTACAGCTTGCTCTCCTCTTTTGAATCCCTTCTGCTCTTGTAAAATAGATGAGTAAGTCTAAATGAGACCCCTTTAATTAGTGACAATAGCCCCATTCTGGCATCTGATGCCAATTTGGTCAGTATTTCTGCTAAGTACCAAACTTGGTAGTTATGTCAACAGTTTCCTAACAGTTGCTGCCCGTGCTTGGGGATCTATGTCCAACACTTACAGGGTGGCATTTAAAGCATTCTGCACCTGCGGAGGTATCAGCCTCACACACCACCTCCTTGCAGTGGGGATTAGGTCCCATACTCATGGCCAACACTTCAGTTACCCGCTACACGAATGGGAAACTGATGGTCTTTACAAGGAAACCAGCTTCTTTCAAGAATGCCTTGTAGGACCTTTGCCTCATGCAAGAAAGCAACACAAACAACAAACAATTCAGAGAAGTGAACATGGGAACTGAGTGTAGCTTGAAGACAAATTGAAAGAACCCACACACACCACTGTTTTGTAACCTGCTTCAGTAGCAAAGAACAGTTTTATATGCAATGAGATGAAGCCTTAGACAAAACACCCTTTTCAATTTTCTTATCTCATTTGTTACTTTAATTTGCAAGCATGGATGCTTTCATAGTTTCTTGCTTCAGAAGCTGTACTCCCAGGAATACCTCAACTTTCATCATAACCAAAAGGGGTAGTGAATCATCTCTGCCATTAAATTAGCAGAGGCCTCTTGATATTTTGAGAACAAATTCCCAAAGTCTGCTGTTTATCCCCAAATTGCCTGCTTGTATTCCTTGCACTTTCTCCCAGACAGTACAAATAACACATTCAGAGAGGGGTTCTGAACAATTTAATAATTTTATTTACCATTTTATTTATCATAACACACCCTAAGCATCACCACTGCCAGTCAAGATTGTAATATAGTGCACTTACATTAGTTTTCACCAAAAATACTTTCTTGTCAGATTGTTCACAGGCAAGTATTCATTTATTCCTGGGAAAGGCATTTCAATATGTGTCACTATTCTAGGCATCAACACCATCTATTTATGCTCATCTAAAACCAACTGTATGTCATCAAAGTGAAATAACTATAGGGATGTTAATTTTTGAACAATTTCATTATCATTAATTGTGTAATATTTATCATCAGAAAAAACAAATCTTTGCACTGTGATTCCTACTGTTTCTTTCTTTCCAGACACTTCCCCTCAGCTTTCCTGCTAAACTTTCAGAATTTTAAATTGTTTAATAATGTCTTTGAACTGAGGTCAGGAAGAGGTCAGTTGAAGGCAGTGTCCCAAAGGGTTACTATACACTTGGCTAAATGCAATGTATTGTCATGTTTAATATTTAAAGGAAACCGTATGCAAATTGTACCTTCTGACTGCTATACAGAAACCTTTTAAGTGTAGACCAATATATTATGCTTTTTTTAGAGTACCATTAACTTTTTTATAATAAATGTGTGTATATTAAAAAATTACAACCACACAAAATCTTTTGTTCACAGAGATGTTTATTTTTGTGTTCAATGTTTGTAGGGAATACGATTTCACTACAAAAGTGTCTCAGAGAAACTCCATTCAAAGTCTAGGCTTAAGAATGAAGGGAAAATATACTTTCAGCTGTACCAGTCCTGAGCAAAGTTTTAAAAAAACTTAAAAAAAAATCCACTAGAGATAGGAAGCAGCACCAATTAAACCAGAGGGCCTCTTACTGATATCTGCTTGTGTTTTCTTTTCTGCTTGAGAATTGGTAAAAACTTAGGTAGGAAGAATTACTTTATTAGAATGTGGACATAAGAATTGCAGTCCCAATCTCTCACCAAATACCATATTTTTTTTAATAGTTAGAGTCCAGGGCCTCAGTTTTACTTTCCATTAAGAAGTCAGGACTGCTAACAGCAAGACTGTTGCCCCCATGGTGTAACATTTTCTCTTACTTAAATTGGTAAATAAATATTTATTTAATATACTTCTTTTAATAAATATTTATTTCCTATCAATATCAAGCTCCTGAAAAGTTACATTGTTCTTAGAAGTATACTACTCGTAGCAGTTATAAAACTTCTGATAACGTCAGGTCTTAAAATAATTCAAGTGGCTTACAATCTGTCTCCTGTTGTTTCAGTGAAAAGATTTCCAGCCATTGGTAACACTTCGTACTTAGTTGGTTCATCCAGGACATTCAGATTCAATCTGACAAAGTAAATACTTCTAAGAGTCAGAACAGAAAAGGCACTTACTCATTTTGGGGAAGACACCTGGCAGGTAAGATTTTTATTTTCAAAATAAGCCCTTTTTCTAATAATAAAACTCTTAAAAAAATAGGTGGATAAACATAAACCCTATGAACAAAACCAACTTAGGTACCCCTTCCCAGGAAAGATAATACTGTCCTTGAGTGAGAAACTGAGAAATGTGAAAGCATCCAGAAATACTTACAAGTTTTATTCAATTCTGTGATATCCCAGTAGACCATCACAGCTGACTAGAAGAGAAAATTGCCTCCAAAGAATGTATGTTTCACAAATTGAAAACCTCAGAAATTTCTGGACTGTGGCTTATTAGGTATTTGTATCAGCAATAAAATGTAAGATTCTAATGTGTATAACCAGGAACATCACCTTGGTTACAACTGATAATTTGTGACTCCATCCAGAGGAGTAAATCCTTTATCAAACTTCCTTGCAATTGAACCATTGCCTCAGTGATGCTCTATGTAAGGCACTTAGTAAATTTTAAGAGCACCTGACAGTACTGTTGGTAGTTTTGATTTGTTTGTGAGGATGCTCTAAAAACGCTTCAAGATTAACAGGTTAAGGTGTGGAATAATCACTGAAAACAGCCATATGAATTACTGGCCACAAAACTCTTCAGAAGCCACATCCATTCTAGTCTGAGTTCTTATGACCCTTGCAACATAAAGCTATTCTTTTCTTAGCAGTCCAGGAATTAGACCCTTTAAAATTGTGTAGTGGCTCATTGTACAAGAGGAATTAATTTTGTTCCTGACTAGCTATTTAAACTTCTGCCCTTTCAATAAAAAACCTGTATCCAAGAGTGAAATGTTCATGGTATTTACTATTCAATTCACAAAACCCTACATCTTTAGGCCAAAAGTCACTGAACCAACAGGTATCAAGAATTATAAAGCAAGACACACCTCTAAGAAGTGTGTGATGTCGCCTACTTCCAATACAGTACACAGAGAAAGGAACACTAAACAGACAAAAAAGACAAAGAAGCCATTATATATGGCTCTTCTAGGGATTATTCTGAAAATACATTTTCTTTGTTCTTCCTCCCCCGCTCCTTATCCTCTGTCTTTTTGTTGGGCTGAAGGTTTTTGAAGGTGTTTGACATTTTAGAAGTGGAAGCTGCCTACTTGGAATTTCTGCAGTAAAGCTGAGAAAGCGCTCAGTATCAGTGCATGCTCCTCAGATCTCCTTCTCCAGTGGTAACTATGAGCATTCTCTTAGACCTTTCAAAAAGCCTCCAGGTACTGCAAGTTACTTGACAACATTCTGCCTCCATCATCTAGAAAGCATTTTGCTTATTTTGCCATATTTGGAAGCCTCCCAGCATAAAATAAGATCATTTGCAGAAATGCAGATAATTGGCACCCCAGAATGCCAGATACCTCAGAGAGAGTGCTTGAATAGTACAGGATTGGTGTAACTAAGTTTGCTCAGCAAGAATCTGTTCAGTAAATCAATTATATATGGTGACAAAATTGATATTGACCTCTAAGCTCCACATACCATTATTCTGTAAGACCGTCTTGATCTTACAGAAACCAAAATATGTCAAAGAAATGGGAACAGCAGTCAAATTCCCCACTTACAAAAGCAGGCACAATAAATTACTTCAAACTCACTGCATCCACTTATACTATAGATGTACCTAAAAGAAACAAAAAGGGAAAAGAAGGAATTAAAATGTGTTTCCTTCAGAAGTGGGTGTAGTGATACTCAATAAATACATGCAACCTGAAGAGATTTCCCTTGCCTAGATTAATTCATAGCTGAAGGCTATTACAGTAAGAGATGATCAGTCACATGGCAGATTTTCTTCCTCAGAGATCTGAGCCATCAGGAACGGGGCTTGACATTGAAGCATTTTTATTTATTCTGTGCAAAGAAGGATCAGCTTGAAATAGATTATTCATGGAGGGCAGTTATATATTAGATGCATATAAACAACAAATTACATCTCTGTGTTCCCAAAGTGGGTATTCAGAAAGTAGAATTGGCCTGACCACTCACTTGTCTTAACAGACACAAAGTGATTGAACAACTCCATCCTTCTGAAGTGACAACTACCTGGCACTATCTTCGAACCAAACAGAATTTGCAGTTTGTAGAAACTAGTAAGCTTGGGAAGGGGGCAAAGATTTCATTAGCCTGGGTTATTTCCTTCTTCTGCATACTTTTACTTCTTCATACAGAAGAGGAAAATTATGTGCATGTGGTTAGCAGGTTATCAAAAAATTCATTCATAGTCTCTTTTCCTCAGCTGTCTTCTCAATAACTCCACTACAAATTAGAGCGCCATTGGTCTACAGCTATATGTCTTAAAAGTTTAAGGGAGCATGTTCACTTTGCTTTGACCAAGATCAGTGTTTATACACAGATGTGCTGGTTTTGGCTGGGAGAGTTAATTTTCCTTACTGTAACTGGTATGGGGCTGTGTTTTGGATTTGTGCTGGAAACAGTGCTGATAACACAGGAATGTTTTAGCTGTTGCTGAGCAGGGCTTACACAGAGCCAAGGTCTTTTCTGTTTCTCCTACTGCCCCACCAGTGAGGAGGCTGGGGGTGCACTAGGACTTGGGAGGGGACACAGCCAGGACAGTTGACCCCAACTGACCACAGGAATATCCCAGACCATGTCGTATCATGCTCAGCATATAAAGCTGGGGGAAGAAGGAAGAGGGAGATGTTTGGAATGATGGTATTTGTCTTCCTCAGTCACCGTTACCCATGACAGAGCCCTGCTTTCCTGGGGATGGCTGAACACCTGCCTGCCCATGGGAAAAGGTGAATAAATCCCTTGTTTTGCTTTGCTTGCACAAGCAGCTTTTGCTTTACCTGTTAAACTGTCTTTATCTCAACCCTTGAGTTTTCTGACTCTAATTCTTCCATTTCTGTCCACCACTACACAGAGGGAGAATGTGCAAAGGGCTGTGTGGTACTTACTTGCCAGCTGGGGTTAAACCATGACACAAAACAGTGAGTACACTTTTCCAGGTGACTACACTTTTCCAAGAGACTACACTTTTCCAGGATCCTGAAAACATAGTCCCGAAGGGTTTCTTGCTCAAATATTCCTCCCTCTGCCAAGATATGCCATACCTTCTATAAAATAATTAACATTTTGGAACTACTTTTTAAACAGCTGTTACTGAACAATATTTTTTCTGGTGGCAATTTTCTATTGAAACATATGGGACAAGGAGTGATTAGATAATGTTATCATTTTGTCTTTTACAGAACCACAAATGGGACAGCAATCTCTTGTGATCATTCTTAGCAATAATCATTAGGAGCTATGGAATATGCTTTTGCCCTTCCTCTTCCATGTTTAACTTCTTAAAAGTACACCTAAAACTTCCTGTTCCCACTAAACTGTCTGTTCTTAAAATCTGCCGTCAGCAGACAGAGCAAGTTCATTCTGGCGACTTTTATCTGTCTCCCATAATAAAAGGGGCAATATTAGGATCAAATACATCCGAGTGATTCAGTGATATACAGTGGTGGCTTGTTTTTATTAATTTTCACCAATACAGTTAAATAGAGGCTGTAAACAGTTCCTGCATTACTAACACTCTAGGATCTGAAACTACTTTGTTAGTTCACTGCATTTCCTTTCACTGTTGGAATCCAATGGTACAGTTTAGTCAGGAGGAACACACCTGGACTCCTAGGCCTTGTTCACAGACATACCACAACCTTCTGGCGTAATGTCTTATGAAAGTCATGTAAACATCACTTGCTGTTGGATAACAGCATTTTCTAGCAAGCAAACAGCTTTCCATTGCTGTTGCACCATTTACTCCATTCTAGACAGGAAGTTACAATAATTTCTATAGACCATGGATTTGTAATGAACTTGTGAAGTACTTTTCCAAGTTTAATTTAACAGTTAAATCCTGCTAATTCTTGCTAAAACATGGGTTCTTTAGATATCAAACTAAGCTTAATATCTGACTGTTGTCTTAGACAAGTCTCTTAAGTTTCTTTTTTAGTTTCTCCTCTTTTTAAAACTGTATTTCCAGCACACCCAAATCTTAACATTAAGATAGAAATACGCATTTGCAAAATGCCATATTTGACTGACTGATCCACTAGCCAAAACCAGCATTAACTTTTTATCTTACCTATCTTATTCCTGAGTAAGCACGGGCCAAATTTACTACAAGTATAGCACTTGCTGTTGCCTTTGGAGAAATTAAATTTAAATGCCTTTTTATTTTCATACAGTTTCTGGTGTTTGAATCGAAGTATATGCAGACTCCCTAATAGGGAGAAGAGTCAAATAAAGGCATGTGACAGAAAAAAACCCAAACAGATGCAGTTAAAGAACCCCAGATAAAAAGTATGTAATGCAGTTCCATGCCAAATCCATCCTGCATAGCAAAGTAAAATCCATCAGCATAATGTGGGAAACTGTCAGGCTTTTGAGACAGGATAGAAAAAAAGTAAAGAATCTAAAATGCAAGATGTGAAGTTTAGAAGACCTGCCTAAACACTACAGTGAACCAATAGAAACAAATTCTAGAAAGTACTCTGTCACACATGGCTACTTGAAAATGTGCTATTCATAATATTAAAAGAAAAAATTAAAGTGCACAAATTATAAAATCAAACCATTTTTGAGATTTTACAATCTATGCCTCAAAACATCAAATATCTAGATAAACATATAATAGGTTAAAACTTTAGTCAGTCTTAACATCAAGACTATTAATATCAAGAATTTTACATTTTTAAAAGTAATTTATTTATTACTACCTCATTTGTTGAAATCAAGATTTTACATGGCGTAATTTAACTTGCTACTGAGTAGAAGAGCTTTTGTTTATCTCCAATATGTAGATTTAAATTCATGAAAAAAAAGAGATCAGTCTCAACTGTGTATTTGTTCTTCTCCTTATACCAACTATAATTAATGGCAAAGTTAGGAAGATAGGAGACTGAATTACTGTACACTTTATCAATGAACTATTTATATTTCATATTCCCCCATTTCTCCCCCCTTTTCCTTTCTGAAACCAGACAATCAATCAGCACATAAAGGAACTCATTTACAAGGAACACTGTCACACTTGTCTTTGTTGGGCCACCATTTCATGAACAACCCAGGATGTATGGCTGTTGAAGACCAGTGCATATATAGATTTAACAAATAACAGTTCTTATGCAGAGAGCAATCACAGAGAAAAGTAGCTAATCAGAACACATTACAACATTAAATTTTCACTTTTTATAAATGGAGTAAAGATGCTTTTAAATATATTTACAGTTAGAAAAAAGGACTTAGGATTACTACAAGTCAAAATTATTTAGAAATTATGAGAGTGAAGTTAATTTAAATTATATTCTGAACAGAGTCAGTATTTTGCTTAGAATTTGTCTACTCTGCTGTCAGTATTATGATATCCCTTTAATTGCCAACAGGCAAAAACTATCTTAACTTTGCTTAATGCTAGAACAAGCATCATTGCAATGAAATGCTGGCAACCTTATAGTTCAATTAAAACCACCACAGCTTTTTTAGTCCCTAGCTGACTTGTGTTGCACCTGTAGCTAGAAATTGCTCTTCGGTGTCTTGTTCCATAAAGAACAATAAGACTTTTTGCATTCTTTTTGATGACAACCATACTTGTATCACATTTTTGAGATTATTCTCTAGAGACAGTTGAATCATAGTAAAATCCACTCCATCCTTCCTTCCTTCCTTCCTTTCAACCCAAATGGCTACTTATTTCTGAAGATAGAGTCCTCTTGTTGGCAGTGCTGGGTAGTTTATTCACATAAACTTAAATAAAAATACATTTCCCATATAGTGAATTACTGGTAATAGATTATTATTTCTTTGCAAGGAACTCTGCAAAACATTCATTATGTTTTAAATTAGAAACATTTCATAAAACTTCTTGCAATGAGATTTGCTATCCTTAAACTGCTTATGAAACAGTTTCAGCTCTTTTGTAATCCATTACATCAGTATATTGTGCATATAGTTCCACCTAAAAATAAAATATAAAAAAATAAAGTTGAGAAGCATGTATTTTTCTTTTAAAAACTAGTGTATGTTATTTGGAACACTAGCCTGGCCCCAAAAACATTTAAGAACCTTAAAAAGCATTGTTTTACAGGTACTAAATTTGGCCAGGTAACAGCAATGAACAGACATTCTATTTAGTAAGATAAAGCAGAATACATAATAAACAGGTCAGTAGTTATCCATCTGAAATAGCCTATAATTAACATTTGATGTCTAAGAAGTTTAAACAGCAACACCAAGGAATGAGGTATGTATGTTCTCAGATATCACATCAGACTCTCATTTTATGCAACTAACTGTATTTTACAACTAGCATCTTACAAAATAGAACAGTACCATTGTGCCTGTAGAAGTACTGCATTAAAAACAGAAAAATACATTACTACAAGAAACCACCAAACATCACAATTGTCAGGGGCTACAAAAATCCATTGTTTTAAGCTGTTAAGAAGACATATCATATGTTGGTAATAATTTGGGGCTGGATTCACTACCAAGAAGGTCCATCCAACTTTCACATGGGCTTAAAAATATATTTACTTTGAATGAAAAAGAACAGGTTCACAGGAGTGTAAGTGCACTACCTCACTAAAAGGAGCTAAATGGACTTTTGCACTGAACCAGAATATATAATTTAAACTCTATACATGAATTGTATGTATGTATCAAAACACTTATTGGTTGTAAACAAAAATGCAAAATCTGTATCCACAAAAATATTTTATTGGTAATTTTACATAATACCAGATGGTATTGTAATAGTTCTGCTCTGTATCAGTATATTGCTAAGTGCGTAAATGTTGACAGTTTATGCCATAAAGTAGGATACTGAGTTTTTTCATAAGATTTATGACATAATATATTCTAATAGGCCAAATCAATATTAAAGAAATTGATTCAGGAACAAAATAATAATAGAATTGTTATTTCCTTATTCTTGTGCAACATCTGATATTCCTGTACTGAAATGTTAAGTGACTATATGACACTAGAAAAATCTGGGGCAAGGAAAGAGCACTAAACAGAAACGAGAACTGCAGTTCTGTTATTTTTAAAGCTTTTCCAAAATTTGATATTTCCGAATATTAGTTTTTGCCAAATGCATCACCATGAGGTCCAGTATTTGTTACACAACACAGAATACCAGTGTACAGTGACAATGCAGTACTTTACCTGAATTGCAAGGTTAACTAATCAATGCTTAGAATGTGTTTTCTATTTTGCTTGTAAACATTACAATAAGTGTTTTAAGTGTCAAAAAATATTGGTAAAACCAACAACTTAATTCAGTAACAGTAATCTAGTAAAATGTGTCAAACATTGGCAAAAATCCATACAAATGTTTTCTTTAATAACATTTTTCCTATTTAACCACACCAAGTACCAGCAGGTGTTTTTAAGAAGATAATTATTATGAAAATTCTGTTGCAGCAATAGTTGATTAAGTTGATCTTTGACTTGCATACATATAACTATGTTTCACAATTCTCAAATAATACATATTTAGGCAGCTTGAACTATGTTATAAAAATTTAAATTCAGTACATGCCAATAGTAGAGACTCCAAGAGTTGTGTTAGAATTCACTAAACTAAAAGTGAAAATGGACATACCAATAACACTGCATAATGAACATTCAAACCACATTTTCATGGCACACTTACACATGAAGATTAAAAAGTTGGTCTGAAGATGCTTTGTAAGCATTTGTAGATTGCATTTAAATTATTATAGAAACACAGAATAAGCTGAGTTGAAAGGGGCCCACAAAGAACATCGAGTCGAACTCCTGGCCCTGCACAGCACACCCCAAGAGTCACACCATGTTCCTGAAAGCATTGTCCAAATGCTTCTTGAACTCTCTCAGGCTTGGTGCTGTGACCACTTCCCTTGGGAGCCTGTTCCAGTGCCCAACCACCCTCTGGGTGAAGAATATTTTCTGGTATCTAACCTAAACCCCCCCTGACTCAGCTTCATGCTGTCATTGTTTCTACCACTGCACTTTTTTTTTTTTTTGCTGCATAAATTATGTTCCAGTCAACATATCAATTATGCATGACTAATCTGTCATGAAAATGTGGTAACAGGTGATAGAAGTTATGTATTTCCAAGTTTTGAAGAAAAGAGACTAAAGAAACCGGAGGAAATAAACTTTAATGAGATTCCCCATTCAGTGATGATGCTTCTCCTCTGGGTGAAGATGACCTGGACATTCCTCTCTCTGTGTTGTCAGAGCTAGAACCACTCTGACTGTGTTGATCTGCAGAAGCAGCACTAGAAGCAGGTGGTGACTTAGTTTTCTCCTTAAAGTCTGTAATTATGACTGTCAGATCTCCAACGGTAACTTCCAAATGCTGAGCGCTACTTCGATCCACATTTTTCAACCTTGGCCTAAATAAAGCAAATAATCATATTAAAAGCACACACACCATCTTATTAGCTTGACTCCCTCCTACTTTTTAGGAGCTCTGGTGAACAAACGTATATATAAGACTTCTTTGTGCAACATCTAATACATAGGAAAACAATGTAGCAGAAGAATGGTGGAGTGTTTCCTAGCATGTTTTACATTAAAATAGTTGAATATAACACATTACCTTCTCCTAAAACTATTTAGGAGTTGACATTATGAATAATGTCACTGTGCAGCAATATGGATGTGTAGCACATGTGAAGGTTTTTAATTTTAAAACCCAAGTCAGTCTTCATTGTGATTGTACAAAGCTACAAATTTGATCCAGGGGAAACATCCGTCTCTACAGCAGCTTTAAGCAACAATTCTAAGTAGAAAATTATGTTCAATAATGAAAATGTTGGTGTCTGTTTTCAGAAATCAACAGCACAGACAGTGTTAACTTGCAGCAGGTGTTACCTCATTTCAAAACTTCACTAGACCACTAGTATACTAATTGCGCTGGACTTTGTGTTCATAGTATAACTCTGGTATTCCTGGCATATGCTGTTATTTAAATTATGCAGAGGTCAATGTTGCACACAGTGTTGCTAGGGTAAGTCTCTTCATCTAATCTTTATGGTTGATTTTTCACCACAAAAAGAACTAAAGAATAATTTGACTTATATTTTGCCATCACATTTTTGCTAGTAACAAGCATAAAGTACTTTAAATTTAGTCCTTTCCCATGACCACCATGAAAAACTGTCCCGAGACAGCTGAATTCATACAAGCAGTTATGAACAGCACAGTTTATCCATTTATTGACTTCACAGTTATCACTGGCTCAAGTTGCAATAAAATAATGATATCACATGTTCTCATGTGTGGTAACAGCAAAGCCCTAACCTTGACCCTATCATCTGACTTCATTTGAAGTACAATTGGTTCCCATTCACTTCAGCTGAAACAACTCATGCCTTTTCTCCACTAGAATTGAGATAGGCTTTGATATTGTGCTCTCCTGAGGCTGAAGCAGTGTGAGTGAGGAGTTTCAGAGAAAACTGAAAATCTGCTGCTCTGCAACATGGGAATGGAGAGAAAAATTCAGAATTATCCATCTGTGCAAATGCCATACCTGGAGCTTATTAATTATATTGAGTATGCATGAAGACTTTTATGGTTGTTTCCAGCAATACTATACACATTTTAAGACAAAAAGAAAAGGATATCCTTTTCCCAAAAGATACCCAAGAAATCTGCTCAAACAAATCAAGCATTCTTAACTTACTATCCTACCTAGTGAAACAATTCTTGAAAGAAATAACTATTTGAAACATTAAAAAAAATAGCAATTCTTAATAATAATACTGGCATTTCGGTATAAGACTTTATTTTAGTTATTTTTTGAATTTCCTTACTCTTTCCCTATCTCACTTTTGCATTTTTACTGTACTATTGTAATTGACCCATCAATATTTCAACTTATAATTTTCATTAGCTCAACTGAAGCTCACTATGCTAACATCAAATGCTTCATAACTGAAGTACTTCAGCTGCATGAGGTAACATTGTAAATTTGAGTTTTTAAAAAAGAAAAAAGGAAATAAAATCTCAGTGTCCTAACCATGAATTTCTTAATGACTGCTCTCTCTTGACTCTCAGTCTCTTCCTAGTTGTGCTCCCAATGATCCTATTTCAGGAACAACAGAAGCATCTGCTACTTCTCTGCATACCTAATCCCAAAGGATATTTCTTGGCTGGGCTACTTAGGACTGCTTCCAAAAAAAACAAAACAAAACAAAACAAAACAAAAAACCCTATCAATAGTTCCTCCCACATTTGCTTAGACTACATATCTTATATACTTCTCAGCTTTTTTGGCACAGCATTCTTGTCACAATAACTTTATGCTTAGATTGCCATGAATTAGGTGTTAAACCTGCTGCTTTTGTTTAGCAGTTTGCACCCTCCTTCCTTACATCAAGATCAAGGCTTTAACAACTGCTTGTTTGTACTGCAATATTTCATCTTTTCAGTTCTAAGAGTCCAAGGTTTCCTTCGGCATCCCAGATGTAGTATAGAGACTTTTATCACTAGGTAATACACATGCCTTATCCTGTCACATTAATTTATACCTCAGTTCAGCCCTTCAAAGCTGAAGGGTTCTACAAGGCTATCAATAACCAAGTTACTTCCCCTACTCATCTGCAGTCTGGTACTGGTTCTCTCTCTCCCCCCACTACCATTTGGCATGAAAACTAGTCCCTCCCATCCCCTCTCTTTTCCAGAGATTAATATAATCAATTTGCCTATGAACAGTTTTGTATGGTGTAAGAAATACTTCTATAACCCTTAAAACAATACCCCTAATAACCCTTAAAAAGTCTTTCTTCCTCTATTTAGTTGATCTCCATCTTCTGGCCACGACTACACACTGCAGGTCTTCATATTTTATAGACAACCTAAACCAATGAAACTTCACACAACAACATATAACCTTATTGTTTGCCACAGCACTTAGAAAGCAGTAAAATCAAATAACATTTTCTTCTTTTTGTTTGTAAATTACCTTTTACCAATACTGCAAAAGTTTCTAAATTTTTTACCTGGTTTTCTTATGACTGTTCTTTTTGCTTGTTGTTTCCTTTTCACTTTTTTCCTTTTCTACTTTGTCTTTTTTCTCTTTCTTTGATTGTGTAGGGGGCACAAATTGCTGAGGAACCTGTTGTGCAACCAGCTGAGAGACAGGTCGAGGTTTCCTGTGTGCACATATATATAGACACAAATAATGCTTAGATTTCACAAGTCTCAAACTGTCTACACTTCAGTTATTAACATGAACAATCCCTATAAAAAGAAATATTGTTTAAACATATCTTGCTAATACTTCATTAAGATAGCATATAAAATTTAAACCCATTACAGCCTTTTGTTTCACTTTTCACTTACTTGCATTATCAACAATAGAGATTTATTTTTTATCATTATTTTATGGGATTTAGAGACCATGCTTTGCAATGTGCCCTCTTCTCCCAGTTGTCATATCCAGAGAGAGACCTCAGAGTGAGCTCCAAGCAAGACAATGCTTCCAGAGAGAATACTTTATCACCCACTCCCAGCCCCTTCAAATGCTGAAGTGGTCTGTTTTGAGTGTACTCCAACACAGAAGTAGACAATCCATATTACAAAAACGAAAGAGCTGACCTTTGAGGTATCAGAGCTAAAGTCATTGTTGGCTTTATAGAACAAAAACTTAAGTGTTTCCAGCTCAAACAAATTCATTGAAGGCAATAATAAATCTTGCTGTGTATCATTTTTATCATATTGGAATAAATTTATCATGTTCACTGGAAGAAAAATATACTGCATTAATATTAATAGCATATAGATGTCAGAACACATATACTTTGTAAGCTGACAACAGAAATATATGACCACATTCCATCAGTATACACAGTGCAGGTTTCATTTCCAAGGTTTGATCCAAACCAAAAACCAGTGTGAGAAGAGCAACATCAGGCAAAAGAATTTCAATAGTTTATTATACATTTTGCAAAATATTATTTTGAAATTGCTTAATTTTTTATTCTGTTTTGTATTGGAATACAATTATCCTAGTTTGAAATGAAACATTTTACTCATTCCATCACAAATGTGTTTCTTTGCTCAGTTATTTTGGAATTATGACATTTCAAGGCATGATATATATATATAAAAAGGTTCTCTTATTAAGACTTTCAACATGTAAATTTCTTTTCCAAAAGAAAAACATATCTTATTGCTTACCCTGCCAAACTCTTGGGTTTTGTTAATTAGGTTGTGATGCTAGGTTTTTTTAAGTAGGAAAAGCACAAATTATATGCATTGTGATGCTCTAAAAATACATAACTGTTAATAAAGCAAAGAAGCTATCACCTCAAACACATACTTATTTATCCCAATCCACAGGATCACGCTACTAGTACTTTTTGCTTAGGTGAAGAGATGAGAAAAATAACAAAAGTAGGAAATCAAGGCAGCTCCCATGAACAAGTTATATTTTCAGTAACGATTGCAATAGTTCAAGTTACTGAGTGAAAGCTAAATTACAAGAATTCATAAAGTGGGGGAAAGGCAGTTAATATAAATCAGCTGAGATTTCATGAGTCTTCACAGCAAGATCTTAATGAATTAAAATAAATTAAAAACAAAGACTATTAATAAGTAAACACAATAGAACTTTGGGGTAAAAAACTAGACTACCACTTATAAACTAAGCCTATGCTGACTCATGGAGAGACTAAGAACAGGAACAAATCACTTAGTGAAAACTGCCCAGCTTATATCAACTGAAAACTATATGACTACAGGCTTTTCAGAAGAGTACTAGGACCTTGCAAAGCACACACTCTGTGGAGTTCCATAACCACTGGAACAACTCAATGGACTACAAATCTGTAGGTTAAGAGAGTACATACAACATTTTTAAGAAAACTTGTCTCAGAATTTTTTCGACCTTTTGTCATAGTAGTTCATAACAGAACGAGAACCACCAAGATGTAACTAATGCATAAGCTTACAATTTCAGGTGGAAATTGTAAAATATATGTAATGGAAACTGATATATATAGAAATATATGAAGAAAACTGATGATCTGTTTTGAACTTAAGATTGCTCGAGGAGATAGGAATACAACTTCTCATGACAGTCAAGTGACAATCCCATAATTACTACACAGTGACCTGAGAGAACAATCTGACATGTTACTACAAAGTAAGACAGTAGTGAACTTCTTGACACAGAAGGAATTGTTTTCCAGGACTGTGGACTTTCCATGATTATGAAAACTTGTTAGAAAGGGGTAGGAGGGACCCCAAAATCTTAGTCAAGTAAGTTCTTAATCTGTAACAATTTCAGTTCCTGAGAGCAAACTTGATAATTTCTATTAGAGTGCAGCTAGGAAATTAAGCTTAGTTCTAAATCCTAGGTTTAGAACTTGTTTTCCTAATACCATAAAATAAATGAGACTGAAAAAAAAATTAAAAATCCTTGCAACAAGGAACAGAAGTCAGTTAAGACAAAAAACCCACAGATAAATCATATTTTAGAAGATGAACTAAAAATTAATCAAGAGGTTCTATGTGGCTTTGCTCTGACAAGAGATTCCACTCAGTTTTTTTATTCCTCCTATTAAACAGCCATCCTTTTGTTGTCAATTATTTCTATAGTGGTCAGTTATATATATGTTCTAAAATTTATTATCCGCTTTGTCACATCCAGATTTATTAAATGAGGCATTCAATGTTCCTATATTAAAAAAAAAAAAAATCAAGAAAAAAAGTAATTCATTTTCAACACTAGGAGTGCCTTTCAAGTGCTGAATTTTTTTTTCCCCACGTACCGAAAAGGGGCTACTGAACTTCGCAAGCCATGCAGGTGTCAGGAGATAACTCTACCACTCATGAAGCTTTAACCTGATAGAATTGTTCCTGACTTCGTGATAGCTGAATCATGTAATTCAAGCATGAAGGAATTTATACAGAAAAGGCTATCTCAGAGAAGATAAAAATAAGATAATCTATCCCTGTAACAGGAAATTGATTTTGATGGTTTTCCCAAATACAACATTTTAAATTACCGGCTTTCAAAACCAGTTAGTCAAAGACTCCTTGTAATACGCTGCTACAGATTAAGTAGATACAGATAATGTTAACACTGTCTTTTGTTTCTATTTACAGTAATTTGTCTTTTAAGAATATTCGAGAGCACCTGAGCTAACTGGTATTTAGAAAGAAGCTCTATAATCTTCTGCATTAAGATTACAAGCATTTTTGCCTCTACCACTGGACCACTATTGGACCATCACAACTGAATAATCCAGAACTACAAGCAGAAATATTCGTAAAAACAAGACATATTATTTAACCAGACCCTAAAAGCTTTGTATTTTTATCTAGTAATTCCACTTTAGTCATTTGAAGGGAAACACTAAGAAATAAAGGCATACAATATTACAGAAGATAAGAGCTATCAATTCTTTCCAACAGAGGTGAACTTTATGGTTTAAGCACTGTAGCCATACCAACAAACTGATTTACTGAGCTTCTAAGAGATCACTAAACGTCACCGCTCTGAATATTGCACCTCTCCTTCTCTACTACCTAGCTTTCCTTTTCAGACAGTGTTATCTTTCTTCTAAGTTGACATCAGCCATACTCCTGCTTACACTTCTATCCCAACCTCATCCATTACAGTTTTTTTAATTTTGTAATTCCAGTGTTGTTTCCAAGTCCTGCATATAAACACCCACATACTTCATCATCTCCTTAAAAAAATTAGGAAAATTAACATTTTTGGTTTTAAAAAGCCAACAGTCATTAATACAAATATAAAAGGATAAAGTTTTTGTCTTCCCTACAATTCCCATAAATGCTAAACAAGGATGTCATTTTAACTCTAGTCTTCTTGTTGAAGGATGTGACTACATTTTATCTTACAGGATCTCATCTAGCTGCTGGTTTAGAAAGCATATTTACAGAGGCTGCAGAGACTTGCCTTTGCTATAGGTTTTGTGTGCAGAAACTCATTCAATACTGATGCTCTCAAAGGAAGCAAATATTTAATATTGCAAAGGATGGACTAGAGTCTTCATTGTTGGTATTCTTAAAAAAAAAGAAAAAAATCTTTTCTAGTACAGCAATTCACATGCCTAGAGATGAAAAATACTTCAGAATACACACAGTGCACTAGGCCACATGATATCTGGAACTCTTGCCCTGAGTAATTTCCATGTGCCAGAGCTCACCACAGTACCTTCCTCCTCATAAATCATTTTGGACATCTCACAGCAGTACATGCTTCCTTAATTTCCCTTACCTGGTATCACCAATAACCTATAATAACAGCATTTTGACTAATCTGATACAGTGAATAACCTGGTCCCCTTACAACAAAGCAGGTCCATTTTGAGAACCAAAACAAAAAATATCCATGTACAATACTAATGATTGACACATATACCAGAAGTACCCTAAACTATCAGTTGCCCAAGTTGTGCATCAAACATGCAGACAGCTGGACTGACTTAATGCTGAAGCATTTTGGGGTTTAGCTGAATTTCATTTATACAGAGCACAACTACAATTGTACAGTGCTGCTTCTGCAACAATCACAAGTCCATAAAGCATCTGCACTATTCAGAGTATAAGCTCCAATTCTGACAGACCTGAACTACTTATCTGTCAAATCAGCTCTGGGGTTCATCTGCTACAGTGTGAAAACAAAGAGCACGATGGGGACAAATGTGACAGTTTTTCCATGAGTAAACCCCAAACCTACCCACATCTCAAGAGAGTCCTGCACTGGCATGAGGTACCCCTGTAGGGAAAGATTGGAGTAGATTTGTCCTTTGCAGCTGCATATCCTGAATGCCCAGAGCCAGCCAAATAAGCCTGCCAAGTAGCCCACAGTGCAGCCAAGCACGTGAGACTGCCGAGAAGCACAGCTCAGAGACATCAACAATCCAGCAGAACAGCTAATACTTTAGCTTCGAGTCAGTGGGAGCCATCCTGGACTTGGAGTGGTCCACACAGAACCAGTACCCACAGCCTCCCAGTATCCACAGATCTCAGAACATAACCTATACTTTACTGAAATCTAGATGCTATAATTAAATACCAGTGCTTTTTCAAAGCTGTTGTGGGAAGTGTATTGTCCTCTATAATGCACAGTCTACAGGGATCAGACATCCTGAAAAATGGGCAACTTACTCAAATGCACACTCTTTCCTGAAGCTCTATCTCCTCTGTTTTGTACATTTTACTACTCCAGAACTATTAAAATTACGATTTCCCAATCGTAACACAATGGGTCTAGATTAAGGAAATGCTGTCACCTCAGCATTCAATCAAGCTGAAAGATGTTCTTCAACAGAAAACCTGGATCCAAAATAGCAGCCAAGCAGAGCTTCCATTTTAATGTGATCCTTTCCTTCCCTTTGCTCTTCTCAAATTCATCCACCTCCTGGCTTCAATTCAGGCAAATAGCTCTTGCTGGAGGCTTATCCTCTCTCAAGTGGCAAATTATCTCTTTTCTAAAGCAAGTGACACACGCAATTTATCTAAAAACTTTTAAGTTAGGCCAGATATTTAAGTCTGCTCTGGTCACTTTACTTGCCAAACTTTTCCCCTCTAATAACTAGAGCAATAATCTAGTCCAGTTTTATTTAGCTATTAATGAGCTTACAAAATTCTATTTTCAAATTCCTCTTATTCCCTGGTTTCCTATTATACTCATCTTGTCCTATCCTAAAAATCAGGAAGAAATTGCCTGTGAAACACTGTTCCTACAGAAGGATGTTATGTCCTAGCTGCCCAAGACAGTATTGATATTGATGTATTCTGGGTTCATGGACTCATGTTTCTCTTCCAAATACTAAGCATTTACCTTTTGAATGACTCAGGATTCAATGAAACAGATAAAATCATAGAAATCAAAGAATCGTTTAGGTTGGAAAAAACCTCTAAGATCATTATATTCATATTATCAAACAGAATAAGCAACTATTATATATCTGGAATTGTTTATTCTTCAGAACAGTTCAAGACTGATCAGCAATATCTTATCTCCTACCATGTTTTCATACCCAGAAAAAAACAGCTCCTGAGAAAAACAAAATCTGTGGTATTTCTTCATAATTTTTCACCTGTTTGTATGTAGAATCTCTACATGGTATCACTTACATTGCAAAATTTCAAACAAAAAGTTTGCACATGAACTTCATCCTTTTCTCCACTTCTTACAAAAAAACCCCACCAGCACAACAAACCAGGCTTCAGAGACTTAAAGAGGTTTTATTCAAAGGCACCCCTAATCCTTAAGCAGTACCATTTATCTACACTCCTCTTTCCTGCAGGGAGACATTGACTTTTTGTTCAAGGCAGAAGATCTATTCCTCAAGAAAGAGAGGTTAGAAATATCTGTAACAAAAACCTGACTGATTTCATCTAACCCTTGGTCATAGAATCCTCTCCTCCAAAATGAAAAATCCACATTATTCTTTAAATATATTCTTCCCTTTGAGGCAATTCAGAAAGACAGAATAAAAGATTCCAAGTTAATGCAAGTTCCCAGATCTTCTACTCTACTTCTTACTGCTTTAAGGCCCTCACTGCGCAGGGCTCAGGTAATGAGCTCAGCATGTTTTTGAACATAGCTACTTTCACACTTTTGCAATATGTTCTGTCCTACCAGCATGGCATGACAGGACTCATTCTTTGGAAACCTGGAGTCTAGTCAATTAGCACCCTGAGTCTTACTCCCTGGGTTATTACAGGAATTATCAAAATTGCTATTGCCAAAAAGTCTCACAAGCAGTAAATAATCTATTTACATATGTCATCTTTGGTCAAACTCACAGAGCTGACTGCTAAAGAATAGAATCAGCAAGAAAAAGAAATGCTTTTGCCATTACAGTTTCCACACAGGATTTTTTATATGATGTCTCCCTGGGAAGGTCTTGGAGATGATTCCAAAAGCTGCATTATAAACACAGGGTATGTTGATATAGTATGGATTAAACCCAAAACACTTGTCACGATTCTGACTAATGTAGTAGAAACTCTAAAATCAAAGTCAAGCACTCCCAATTAAGTATCTTTGTGCAAAGCATAAGATAACAAGGTCAATCAGCTTGTAGGAAATAATACCTAGAAATAAGCATTAGACTTCAGAGAAAGTCAGTCATCTCCTCCAAATAACCACTCAAATTTTCCTGAATCCCACCTTCCTCTGCATTTACTACTTATGAAGGACAACTGCTTGAAAAGCAACCTTCTGTAATTAGGAGATGATTGTATTCCTCTCTCACTCATGCCCTGCAGACTTGTCTATCTCCTTGCCATCTGCTACTGTGTAGCTTCTGTGTTTCCGACTCAGCTGACTCAGCTAAGATATTGAATATATTTTTCAAATGGAATTCTAATTTCAATCATATACTAGTAATCCTCCTCCACCATCTTTTGCTATTCCCTCATCTAGTGATGATTTCAGAAATGCCTTGTTAACATAATCCTGATTTGCTGATGTTTGTTTCATACGGGTCTTTTAAAAGTCTAAAGAGAATACAGTTAAGTGCACTAAAATCTTGTTGAGAACAAAACTAAATCACTCAAATCCTACTCTGTTCTTTCATAACTAGCCGGGGTCATTTCACAGTACAAATGTACAGGCTTTAAATATCTTATAATTTATTTGAAGATAATTTTCCACTCACATCTATCCTAAATATTAATGTCTCAAGAAGCTAATAGAAATCTGATATCCACAGTAATACTCTAATCTCCATTTTTCTAGTTCACAGTCATTACTGGAATCTCCAGAAAAGCTGCACATACTTCCTACTTCATCATCATATTCTAGCTAATCTCTACTCACATCTCCTCCACCACATAGCCTCATTTCTCTAACTACTAAGGTCCACATTCTCAAATATATCTTAGCACATTAACTAGAGCAATTAATTTAAAAATAAAAGGTTGTTCCTAATCTTGAAAGCAAGCAGATATATACAGGGAGTAAAATAGAAACATGCATGATTTTACAGTAAGCAGCTTTTTAAACAAAGTGAAGGATGTGAAGAAGTGGTTTTAGGTGGAAGACTTTCTAAGGAACAAATACTCCTGTAAGACATATTATTAGGAGAACATCTTGACATAGATATGACTGTTTTGAGCAA
Organism: Atrichornis clamosus; assembly: GCA_013400975.1. Classification (NCBI taxonomy): domain Eukaryota; kingdom Metazoa; phylum Chordata; class Aves; order Passeriformes; family Menuridae; genus Atrichornis; species Atrichornis clamosus. Next base: position 11,725 of record WBMZ01016999.1, on the reverse strand, counting down.
TTCTTACAGCATTTATTTCAGTAACTTTTACTGGGCACACCTATAGTTAAGTATTGTAACAATATTACACTACAACAAGCTTTCTGCCCATTTTCAAAAAGACATTAATTATGCAAAGATCTAACTGTAACTCTGTAATAGAGCTTAAACAGCTTTTCACTCAGTAGATTACAGGACAGGTTGCAACCAGCAGCTTTGGAATGTGACTTTCCATGATGGATTGATGATGGAGATTTAGATGCCAGAACATCTAAATCGCTCCAGAATGAAAAACAAAATAATTGAAATTCCGTTTCTGCAACAAGTAACATTATCTTCGAGTAGAACTTACTGAGGAATAAATAAACTTTCCTCCCATGCACTAGCCAGGTTTTTTTTATACAGTTACCTTCCTTCCCCCACCCTATATACTGATAACAAGTTACTATATAAATATAATGTAATTAACGTGCGACTCCCTCAGGCATGTTCTCTTTTTCAGAAGTCTTTCTGCAAAACAGGTAGCAATAACACTAGTGATTTTTGCAACTACACCCTTTCCAGAGCCTCTCTTCCCTTCCACTCTAACTGGTTTCAATGACAACAAATATAAGCAACTTCACCTAAACATTCACCTAAAAATTAAGCATGTACATGGCTACCTGAGTCTTCCATGCTTTTAGCTAACCTCTGCCTCCAAAGAGCTTAACTTCAAAGAGACTGCTTTTCTTTCCAAGACTAGAAATTCATGAAAAATATTGGAAGGCTGAGGCAATGGTATTGACAGTGTTAAATAAAATAAATGGGACCAAATTTAATTTCACATCATAGTCTTGTTATCATGGCTTACAAATGCAAAAGAATTTCCTAAGAGTCAAGAAATTGTTACTTGAATTCTTTATAATACAGAAAGAAATCACGAGAACCAAGACTCGCGTGCATGCATTAAGTCATTGCATTAGCTGTCCTCATGTAATAAGGCTGGCAATCAACAACCAATTTGGCACACACAGAGTGGCAGAATTGTATTAAACATCAAGTGAGAAGGCAAATTTTACTATTACATTTTAGGCCATTCATTCCAGTTTATGCACAGATCTGTACCATTATGGTGTAACTATATGCAATCTGGCTGCACAGAAACCAAGCAAAAAATTCCCTAACTTTACCCCACTAATTTCCCTATCTTTTTTACTGACCTTGCTTTGTGCTTCAAGACAATTACATTTTCAAGTGCAAGTTTGACAGTAAACACTTAGGAGCATGAAATATTTTTCAAACTTCAATAGTGGAGGAATATTTTTGTCAAATGTAAAGTACTCATTCCCAAACAATTACAGCAACTTGTTGAGCTACACACAAAATGCATAACAACTTTTAATATATCCTTCCACATATTTGCAGACTAGTAGTAACAATGTTTTCTGACTTTATGTTCTTCTATCAGGCAATTTTTCAACTAACAACATTTTCTTCTAGATTTGATACATAAGCAAAATTTGCCTTTTATTGACTATCATATCTACTCCACAATCTCTTTTTGCAGCACTTTGTACAACAAGAGCTTTTAGGTTCTGCCAAAAAATATTTCAACACAGAGGAAGATGCTTTTTCAACTTCACTATAAACCCAGCACAAACATTTGTTCCATTACTATTGCTGGGTTTTGTGATCAAGTGCAAGTAGGCCACTTAGTAGTACCTCCTAATTAAAAAAAAAAAAAAAAATCATTTCTACATAAACACATCACTGATAATATTTAAAGCAAACAGGAAATCATCAGGGACACTGTGTATACAAAGTAGTATTGCAAATGCTGTGGCCAGTTAGATCTTGCAAACTGCTTTCTCCACAGAAGCAAGCAGCTCACGTAATGATGCCACTCCTGATTTTTAGCAGTTGAAACACCATTATGAAAAGTAAAAAATATTTCTTATTACCAGTTCTTGTAATGCAAGAACAAGTTCCTAGCAATTAAATTACTACCAGGAGAAGCAGTATTTAGGTTCTGACACAGATCAGCTCACTCTCAGTCATCAGTACTCTGTTAAGCTATTCATGGAATAAAAACTATCAGATTAAACTACGTTTAGTTTGCCATGTCACGTGAATATGCTCTCACTAATCACCACACAAAGCCATCTTGAAACTAGTCTTCTACATTGAAGCAGCTCATGATTAAATGCATCTTCAACAATTTATATTGCTATCCAAAATTATTTTTTCTCATTAGCATTACTTCTGTCATATCCTAGAGTGTTAACAGTACATTACACTGCCTACACAAATAACACAGCTGAATAATTATGACAGTGCAAACAATGCAGTTAGTGGTCTGTATGGGAAAACACAACATAGATCCCTCTGCATGTAGCAGAGCAGCAATACAATTTCTACACATCCTATGTATATTTGAATTCTAACTTTCAGACAGCTCTTATTTGTGCTTTCATATTCCTAGTTGTTTTACAGCGTGAATCATTTACTTGGAATTCATCCATTCAGTGCATTTCTAGCAATTCTGTCTTTCAATAAAAGCTGATTCAATTAGAATAGACTCACAAGACCCATATGGTTTTATCAGTGACTGTAAAAATGTGCAGAAAACTACCCCTCGAGGCAGTGTCCCTATTTAATCATTCCCTTAAAGGGAATGCCCTATTTTCCAGATGACATTTAACAGATGAGGCCAGCAAATCTCCTGAAGACAATTGGTACAGTGCACAACAGCCTCCTCTAAGAAATGTCTGTATCAGGACCTTAGAAAGACAAAGTTCATATTCATAGATAGTTTTCAAAGCAGCCATCAAATATTACTTCTCCAACAACAAGTTTAAAGGCTTCAACCTCTTGCATATTGTTGTTAGAATTCTTTCCCATATGCCACAGGCTGTGGTGTAGCAATGCGCAGCGTGGCAGCTATATTGAAAATACCCTGTTTGAGAAACATATGGGTATTAACTAATTTATGTTTCCTAGATGACAATATGCTATGTATGAGCAGGGGTCAGGATACTCAATTTCCTCTAACAACATCCTCTGAGGAAGGCAATATTTGGGAGTCTACAGAGCAAGCAATGGTTACAGTCTTTTAGACTCCTAGATCCTTGGGATTCATGGGGAAAGAACCTCTTCCGACTGTCAATCCCACAAAGGATTGGATCCTCCAGACTGCTCCTCTGTCCTCTTCCTGCAGAAACTGTGAAACCTCTTGCACCTATGCAAAAAGTCATGCAAAATATGAGGTTCATACTGATGCAGCAGCACAGTCATTGTTGTACTAAACAGAGCCAATACTTGGTACAGTTGGTTTTGTGATCAAACAGGAAGGCACTTGCTTCTGACCTGCCTTATTTGTTCTGCGCTGTAGGTGCCATCTTCCCAGAAGGCTGCAGCAATCTAGAAACTTCTTCCATTCAGAGCCAGCCCCACAAAGATTTCCACCTTAAGTAGTGGAAAAGGCTACACACTTTCCCTAAAAAAATCAAATCTCAAAAATGTTCTTCATTAAGATGTACATTAATCTAAAAAGATGCAACAAAATCAGTCCTCACCTTCTCTTTTACCCTTCTAATTCAATTACAGAACTTCTAGTGCATGATTCTAATTACAGATTTCAATGATAGCCATAAGAAACAACTTTCCTTTCACTGCATGTGCCAAACCAACTTTTTTCAGCTTTTAGAGTTAGGAACTCTATTTCCATAGTGAATTTTCAAACCCCCACTCATTCTCACTTTTTTTTTCTACTAGGCACTGTATGTGAACTGTACAATACAGAGTAAGTATATTCAAGCATTATGGAAAAGTTTAAAAATAGATCCCAAATCTCCAGTAAGTTAGAATGGGAAAATTTTCAATTGCTCATTTCCTCCCCACCCCTCAACTCCTAAGTAAACAAGAAAAAACTTGTATTAGATGTCAAAGTCTTCTGATGGAAAGTTTGCCAGCCAAAAGCCTACCAACAACATTCTGCAACTGAACTCTCCAAGTTCCAGCCTGCTCTACATCATCGTACCACACACCAGTGGAATGTACTTCAGAGAGAACAGACAATCCTCAGAATCTCTCTGTCCTACTTAAACCAGAATAAGCTACTGCATGAAAGTGTAAAAATTGAACATTTAGTATTTTGTTCTAACTAGCCTACATCAAAAGTATTTTGTAGCTGACTGTATGAGCCAAGAAGATATCATTTGATACTCTGAGAAAATTTTCTGCAAAGCATACTGTCCCAACCTGACTTTCAAGATGAAAAGTACAGACATTTCTATCAAGTTTTAAACAGGCATAGTGGGCTGTCACAACAATCACGAAAAATTGGTATAAAAAGTCATGGGGCAGAAAATGCAACTTCTCCTCACTTTACAGGTGATAGAAGAGCTTTCTTCTTACCAGCTAGACTTCTCTTTTAACATACTTCATCTTATTGTAGGTGTTTATTCAAATCCCAGTAGCTTTTATTCTAGGACAGATAATTTTCCCTAGAAAAGACACATAGAACAAAAATACCACTGGTGGCACTAAAAACAAAGATGCCATTTCCACCAATGAAAAAAAAGCAAAACAAAACACAAAAAAACCCCCAGAGCTACATATATCAAAACACACACACTACTTATGCCCCAAAGGACAGCACTTAATCATGAAAATAGAAAGAAAGAAGTATATCTGTTATGAAACATGGAAAAAAAGCAAGTACCAGAGGGCATAAAGTCTTCTTTGCTTCAGTACCTACACAAAAGTTTAATTTCATATAACCAAATTAAACAAGGGACTACAAGTTAGAATAAGAAACAGACCGGGCCACTGACTGTTATTTATGGCAGTCAACAGCCTCTAATGAAATTCACACCCTCAGAAAAAAATGTTTAGAGAACTACAGAAAGGTGAAAGAAGTCATTAAGTACTGCAGAAGAAAAAAGAAAAAAAAAAAAAAGGAGAAATCACAAGATGGGTCAATAAAAACTCAGCCTAGCTCAAATTTCAGAAAGATACTAGAATGAAATTATCCTTTAATGCTCCCAATTCTTAAATAAAGTCAATTGGCTTAACACAATCTAGCTTCTTTCTTTAAAGGACTAATAGTCCTACTGACTAGGAGAAAAGAAACACATGTTCCCAGTCTAGACTTGCAACGCTGTCAAAATTATATTCTCCCACTCAAGCTAAACTATGGTGAGGACAAAGTTGTGCAGAATGAAGTTCAAAATTTGGATTTCCTTGTTTAATAGTTCTCAACAACCAGCTGTAGATATATTTACATGTATCTACAGGATAGCATTTATGGTGAGGTTCTACAGGCACACTATTTAATATTCTTAATCACACTTTGGACAAAGGTAAAAGGAACAGGACAAGCATCAAGCTGAAAGGTGGTGAGAATTGACAAGACCATCCTGAGGGAAGGTGACTCAAAAATGAAAATTATGAATTCCAGAGCAGACAGCACAAAGCACGGCAGGCCCCATGACTGCATGAAAAAAAACCCCACTTAAGTAAAAAAAGGATATAAAAGGACACCAGACTGCATTGGGTCAAGCAGATTTCAATTTTTCATGAGGTTCTTAGAGTAACAAATTAAAATACCTGTCAGGTTCAAAACAACAAAGATTTAACATGAGATTTCACATTAAAAAATAAAAATCAACAAGAAATGGCCCCTACTGCTTTCTAAAACACAAATTTGATCTTTTGATTGCCTACCCATTGCATTCTCTATTGCCCATACAAGCTACACCCATGAGGAGCATCTAACAGAGCCAGCCCAATCAATAAAAATTCACTCATTGTTTTATAACATCATTCAAGTTGATGTGTGCAGAATTCCTAAGTTTCACTATATTTTTCAGGGAAAATAATTCCTAAATAAATTCCTAAACAATTTCAAGGGTTACTTTTAAAAACTCTTTTTAAAAATAAGACTGGAAGTTCAGAATGATTGAATTCTCAATGGTAATCTATAGAGCAAAAGAGAGCTATTTATCCTTCTCTTCATAATTTAACATTAAACCATAAAACTTGTAATACATAATCCATATTTTACCAACCTCTATATAACTTTTCCACTCACTTCATTCCTGCAAATATTTCCTTCTCCAAACTACCACAAGTAACAAACATCTCTTAAGTCTGTTAAGCTTGATTCAGCCGTGTATTTGTAAAATCAGCATGACAGGCGTTCTTCCTCTTTTTCTCCTTCCCAACCTTCCCCCGACACACACGCGCATGTGCACACACAGAGGCTGCATTCTGGAAGGCAGGAGAGAGTCCTTAACAAGCTGTTGTGAAACAGACATGTTAAACCAGATATACAAGAGAAGTACCAACTCTCTGTCCTCAGCAGTACTGCATTTCAACAGAAATACAAATACCAGATTTGATTAAATGTAACTGATTTGTGCTTATAAACATCCAGATGGTACATGACTAAACACATTGCACATGTTTTCTGAAGAAAAATGACCTTGATATCCAAGTTAAAAAATTAAACATTTTATTTATGCATCTCAAAGCATAAAACAAACTCATGACAGTTCCAAGTATAGACCTCTATCTCATATTTAGGAGCTCATCAGATATAATTATAAAATACGTGCACATATTAGATGGCCAAACTCTCAGGCACCGTCAAGAAACACAGACCAAATACTAAGGAAATGTACAAAGATTGCATTCCAGTTCCTTATATCTCAGGCTTTTCTGTCTGGTGGGATTTAAAGTTGGTTTTTCGTACCTTAGCCTGTGAAAAAAGGAATGATTCAGTGAAGAAGATCAATAGATCAGAGGACACAGAAGCCATGTGGGGCCCCAGTCAGCTGGTTATATATGTCTCTACTTCAGCAGTCCAGACTGTTAGGAAGTATAGATCCCAAATCCACAAAAAATCATCCTGACTTAAGATGATCATCTCATTCTGGCTACAAATTTCAGGAGCTATTTTATAAATGATACTGCATATAAGAGCTTACTCAACATAGGTATCAAATAGAAATCTCTTTTTAAAACCATCCTAAACCCAAGGAAACAACAACAAATAAACCCTAATAAAACTCATTTATACCTGTCTCATCTCCTCATTGTCCCTCCTTTCCCCCTGTCAAAAAAGAAAAGGGGCTTGAGTAGTGTGCACTAAAACTCAGATACATAGGCAAGATCAGGTTTTTACTGAATTCAAAACAAGCAATGAAAGTAGCTCTAAAAAATAAAACCGTAACAATCATAAAATACACTTATGTACAACAAATCTTCCCCTATTACTAGTTAAGAGAATACTATTAGTGAAAATATCCTTTGGAATTCTGCCCTTTTTCTGAATTTAAAAATGACAGCATGTTATCAGGTCTGAAAAGGGGAAATTGATCGTATGTCCCTGCCCCCTTTTTTTCCTTTATTTACACAGTAGAGTATCATTCCAAGCATTTCAAAGTTTAAAAAGCCAATATTTGCAGTTCCTCCTGCAGCTCTCGCTAAACTGCCCTAGATACTCATCATTCACACTGAAAGGAGAAGTGGTTTGTCATGGCATGGAAAAAAGAATAGGATTCTGCAACTAGAAATCAGAACACATGCATAAAAACCACATGAAGGAAAGCAAAGTGACAGGTAATTTTAAACCTGGATGCTATTGCCAACTGAATAACAAGAGCATTAATAACACTTCTGAGGAAGTTGGAGCAGAGAGGTGAAAACGGGGCAGTAATGCAGCCTCCTAGAAGGCAGAAGAGGGTAAGAAATTTGCATTCCTTTAGAGGGAATGCCAGTCCTCTTGTGTACTTCTGCCCAGCAACACAAACTCTTAATCTTCAGGTTTACAATACATCTAAATTATAGTGACTAATGGTGTTAGCTGGCAAGGACAGCAAAATCCAAACATCTCTTGAAGGACAGACAAACTGGGAGCAAATACTTTCTGCAATAAGGTCTGTCCAAGGATTCAGCCCAATTCTTGAATGTCAACCAGTATTGGAATACTCCTGATTCAGATAGTGCCCTGAAGAACAGAAGGAAAGAAATATACTAAATAGTAGCTTGCCAATGGAGGTAACTTTTTTTGACAGAACAGCAATTGTGAGATTCAGGCCAAATTCAGTAACCCCATTATAACCTCTCCAGGAGACAAATAATTCCCTTCCATGTTTTCAGCCTACCATCATTGCCACTGTTGCTTTTTCATTATTCCAGTCTGGGCTTTTTCAGCATTCTAGCAAAGACTTTTCTGTATAACATGAGTGACAGACGGGGAATGATGATTTTCAAGTCATTTAGTCTCAGCAAAACTTAAACAATTTCATGGGGCAAGGAAATCCAACCACTTATTTAGCCTAAGGACCTTTCCTCTTGCCAAACTTCAATGGCTTTTGCAAACAACAAAGCTTCTCAAAGAGGTCATACAATTTCTTTATAATGGAAACTATTAGGAAACCTAAATACAGAGTTCACTACTCGTTCCCTCTATAATACAGTATATTAAGGTTCTGTTCAGTATTCCTTACTTGTGCTTCTAATGAACTTCAGAAGGAAGTTTGTCCAAGAAAGGAATAACTATTACAGTCCTATGTTCCTTATGTTTATATAACATCTTTCATCTAGAAAGACTTCAAAATGTTTTAAAGGTCACATGTAGGAAATTACTATACTCAATGAATTCTCCTATCAAGAGGAACACAGCACTTTCTCAGTACCCAAGAAAACAGAACAGAACAATTTAGGTTAGAAAGCAAATACTAAAGCCATGCCTACAGGGAGACTTTAGATCCTCAGTGACATTACCAAATTACCATCTGGCAACAGTTGTAGAGAAAAAGGTACAGGGCTTTCCATCTGGCAAATAGGATCTTTGTTTTACATCTGACTTGTGGCACATCTAACTGGCACCATGCTGGGGCACTGCTTTAGTACTAACCCAAAGAAAAGGCTGCCATCTTGGGAGTCAGTCACACCACATCGTGCTGCATGCAGGTTTTTCCTTGGGACATCCCCCTCAAAGCACAGCCCAGTTTAACCATTCAATGTATTACTGCCACAAAGTTAATTTAACTCCATGATCTAATTTGCTTTGAAAATTCAGTCTAGAAATAAAATATAATCAGGAAATAATAAAAATTATTTGCACTGATCTTAAAAATTCTACCAGTTGTTAAAGAACATAATCCATGTCTAGCCTCTAGCACAAAAGATAACCCTTTCAGAGAGAAGAAATTATTCAATAGTGAAAACACCCACAAACCTTACCCCTATCTGAAAATATTTCCGTAAAGTTAAATGTACCTAATCAGTATTTAAAGAAATAAAAGTTTTAATCAACTTTGCACCTAATTTCTAGTGGTCTTCAAACCCACTAAACTTCAATATGGTTGCCTGTTTTTCCACCTGCAAATCTGGTCACATTTAGTAAATTTTAACATGCAGAAACAGATATTACACATTTCAATACAAAGAAAGATTTCTCTGAATTTAAAAAAAGTGTTTTACAGTGTCTTATAGACAAAGCTCTAATCAGAAAAAAAAAACACAGTCAAAATTTTTAAGTAGGACCCATTGCACACTAACAACCATGCCGAGGAATCAACCTAACATCAAGCTTCAAAATGGAAGACTAAAATAAATAAATAATGCATTCTCAGTGTCATCAAAACACGGTAGTATTGTTATTCTCCCCCATGTTGATGAAAACCATTTTGTCCTATAGACAATACCAACAAATTCTTTAACAACGTAATAATTTGGCCACTTGGACTCCAGATCCTGAAAAAAACCTGTTTTTAAATCCACCCAATTGGCCTTTTGTGTCTCTTTGGCAGTCTAATGACTCTCTCTGTAGACACAAAGATATACTTACTAGCTAAAATCATATATCAGAATTGGAGACAAAAGCTACTGGTCCTAAAACCTCAACCTTTATCTACCTCATGCCATGCGTAAAACCTGGACTTTGTAAACGTACGAATATGCAACCCACTTACACCTTATGGGAAAAAGAAACCCATAAACCTACTCAGGTACACATTATTCCTGAATTTAAGTAGAGAAACAAAAATCAACCTGTCAACTACAGTTCTGCATACCAGGTCACTGTCAGGGAAAAAGTGGAAATGAAAAAAAGAAAAAACACATTTTGTTGCAAAATTATTTAAAATATGAAATATTCAAGTGGGGAAAATAGAAGGCAATGAAAAGATTTGTTTCTCAGGAGCTCCATTTTTTTGTTTGTTTGCTTTTTAAATTTCAATGCTTTTATCCAACTGAGTTTCCAATGCAACAAAACATAAGTATGTTACTGCTTATCAAACTGACTGGATGCTAAAGAGGTTTTTTTCATGCTGTTTTAAAGACTTTGCATTAATTCACCAGTATTATTTTGCTGAACATTACTGATCTGTACACATCTCTCTGTGATATAAACACAATGCCATTGTTGTAACTGGAAACCACAATATATGTGGCATGCAATTCCCTCTTGGCATATTTACTTCACTGATTTCTGTTGTTAAAAAAAAAAATCAACCAGAATTCAAAACTGAAGTTATGAGAAGTCCTTTCAATATTCATTCTGTTTTTCAGAAGTTTGGGAAACCAATTCCAGAAATAATCATTTTTGTTCAGTAATTGGACTCAACCTTGCACTTACAATTTCAAACATGTAACATTTGTTGCAAGTCATACTCAGCACTCCTTGACCAATATCTACAATGTAATTGCAGCTCTTGATAGGATTGCAACTTGATTGCCATTTAAAGTTCTCTTGCTGATGGGATTAACCCATAGGTATGATAACTGTAAGAAAGGGATTCTGGGGCAACATTCTCTTCTGTTAGCATGCATGGCTACAAATACACTCCTGTTCCTTAGTGAACATTCCCCAGGCACACTTGTTTAGGCCACAACACCAGCAGACACAGGAACCAGGTAATCCACTGCAACCTTTCTGACTGGTGTACAGAGAAAAGGTCCTCCTGGGAAGTCATGGTTACGCAGGGAGGCAATTCCATAGGGCACAATTCAGCTAACAGTTCCTCCCTAAGCACTGAAGGAGTATAATCCACCCCCTATAGCCGCCAGAAACCTGCACGGTGACAGTCTGTGATGAAAAGCAAATTAAAATAATACTAGTACTACTAATAATAATAAAACAAAGGGGTTATGTATGAGGCAAAGTTAAACTCATAGTAAAAATGCATTTAAAAGAAAAAATATTAAAGGGTGAGTGTCTTAGCAGACACACCCCAGGAGACGGTTCTTCTTCGTGCGAGGGGCACAGCCTCTCCAGGGTTAGACTGTGCATGCAATTATGCCCTTCCTGGTATTTATTCTTTCTGTTTCCACGCACGCCAGCGCACCGCTGGGTCAGGTTTACCGAGGAGCCCCGGGCCGTTGGGGGGCTGTGTGTTCTCGTCTCCCTCCCCCGGTAAACGAGACCCGATTCCTGTCACAGCCGCCCTCCCTCACACCCTCATACCCCGGGGATGCACCGCGGCTCCCCCGGCCCCAATTCCTGTCACGGCCGCATAGCCGCTCCCCCGCCGCTCCCGCTCCCCCTCCGCCGGCGACCCACCGTGTGGAGGTGCCCTTCCTCACGTCGCACATCAAGCACTTGAAGGCCTCGGCGCTGTTGCGGAAGGTGCAGACGCTGCAGTCCCAGTACCCCTCGTCCGAGGAGGGTTTCGGCTGCCGCTTCGGCCTGCGGAGACACACGCGCGCCAGGGGCAGCACCGGCCACGACGCCCCCGCCGCCCCCGGGGCGCCC
>WBMZ01016998.1:0-12921 GCA_013400975.1 Atrichornis clamosus | reverse complement strand
GCCGGGCCGGGCCGGGCCGGGGAACGGCGGGGGAGGGCTCCCCGCGGGGCTGCGGGGCGCTCAGCGGGGTCGGCACCCCCCGAGCGGCGCGGGTCGGGTGGCGGGACCGGACCGGGCCATGGAGGTCCTTGTGCGGAGGGCGAGGGCGCTCTGGGGATGGGAGCGCGGGGGCCGCGGCCAAATATTGCCGGCGCCCGCCGTGCTGCGGGCTCTCATTGGGCAGAGTCAGAGGCGCGGAGCCGCCGCTCCGGCCGGACCGACCCCCGCCTCCCCGAGGGCACGTCGGACAGCCCCCTCCGGGCTCCTGCCTCCGCCGCCGCCCCGCACCGGGGCCGCTCCCACCGCCGCGCCCGCACCCGCGGGGACGCGGTGCGGAGCTGCCGGTCGCGACCGCCCCGTCGGGTCCCGCCCGGGGAAGGGGCGCAGCGCCGCGGCGGGATGCGGGATGCGGGATGCGGGATGGGGGGGCCGGGGCAAGCTCCGCCCGCGCTCGCCCCCGCCAGGTGTCACTGCAGGGTGGGAAACCGCAGGACGGACCGCGCTCCGCGGGGCTCCGCGGGGCTCTGCGCCTCACCGGGGCTGTACCCTCTCGTCGCGGCGCCCGGGGCCCCGGTGTGGGCAGGAGCGGGCAGCGCACGGGGGTCGGCTTTCAGGGAGCTGGCGGCTCTGGTGCAGGGCGGCCGGGAGGGTTCCAGCAAGGGGGTGGAGGCGGTGCAGACCCCACAGGTGCCCGGGGACCTGCAGGCAGCGGTCTGAGACACAGGGGACACCGTGGACATACACTCCCTGGGATGGTCATGGCCACAGCAAGTCATCACCTGATATCAGTGTCCAAACCCCAGGCGCAGCCCTTTGCACCAGTTTGGTGAAGGCTCTTGTGGCTGTGGGACAGGAAGAGCTGGTAGATGAGCTGCCTTGAGCTCTCAGCTTTCCTTCCTTCATCACCCTAGAACCGTTGACTGACTGCTGGTGAAGACCAGCCTTACCTGGGAGTTCCCTCTTCCCCATATGGTCCCTGCCTGGCTGGTCCTTCCACACCATGGAGGCGAGCAGGCATTTGGGTAACCTCATTGTCAGCACTTTCCCAATATACCTAATTATTTACTGGGATTGTAAACCTCATTATCCACCAAAGTCCTTCCCGCATTGCTGGAGCCCTCAGCCACCCCCTCTCCTCCACCCAGCTCAGCTCATTCTGCTCTTTCCTTCCCATTCCTGTTGTTCAGATCAGAGAGCGACTTCCCCAGCCTGAGACAAATGGGAACTAGAAGCTCACACCTCGTTAGAATCCAATTATACTTCAGAAAACTGTACTTATAGAAAGCTGGTGCTGGTGGGGTGCTGTCCTTTTGTCCAAGAGCCCACAGGGAATATTGCATTACATCTTATCCCTAAAGTGGTGGCACTGAAAAGGCTGATATTTATAGACCGTGGAAGGTTGTGAATTTGTTTAGAAGACCCATCACAGCGGGCAGCATGCTGGAGGTTCTGCTGTGGCAGTTTTGTGGGCTTTTCTCTGTTACTGGATCGTTTTCACACAAAGAGAGGAGCCTGAGTACTCTGTATCCTGCTCTGATAGGAGGGAGGGAACGGGAGGAGGTGACAAGCACCACGTTCAGGTGAATGTGCAGGTCTTGGCTGTGATGTGGTGCTGGCCAGGAGACCTCTGGCTCTGGATAAAACTCGGAATGAGGGCAAGAGGCAGCTGTTCAGGCAGCAGTGCCAGCCCTGGGAGGGGAGGGTGATGGGTTTCTGCAGGAGGGATCACAACTGAATTTTGGTGTTGAAGTGAAATGCTCAGGCTGGGTGTCAGGGCTTTGCACCCAGGATGCTGAACTTCTGTCAGCCTGGAGCCACACTTGATGCTCTTCTCTCTAAAACCCAACCAAGAGCCGATGGACCCAGCCCCTGGGTTTGTACCAGGCTCTCCCTGCGCTGGGCAGAGGGGAGGCCAGGGCAGCCCTCGCTCCTGCGACTGCGGCTCAGCCGGGCAGCCCCTCACGTTTGATCTTCCATTCAAATTAGCAGCGCTCAGGGTGTCTGGGTGCTTCGTCCACATGAGCTGTGGTGAGTAAATAAACAAGGCTCTGCTTTCAAAGGCTTTTACGATTCATTAACTTCAAAGGAACGGGCTCTCTATTTTCTTAGCAGGTCGGTCACTCCACAGACTTGCTCTTGGTGCTGAAGGTGGTGACTGGTCATGCCGGGAAGCTGAGGCAGCTGCTGCAGGCCGCAGTGTCACACACAGAGCTGTGGCGAGGGGCCGAGGGACGATCCGTGGTCAGTGTTATCCCTAGAGGGGAGAACAGGATAAGGAAATGTATGGGCAAGACTGGTCTGCAGCATTCCCTACCCCAAAGAGCTGCTCCGTAGGTGACATCCAGCCTGCAGCACGCTCTGGGCACCATCAGATGGGGTTTGCAAACCAGGGATGAGTACCAGATCCACCTTTGCTCTGCAGAAGTCTCTCCATCTTTCCACGGAGGTGAAGGCAGCGTAATCTCTCCTGTTCCTGCCCTCTCCCTCTCCCTCCCCAGCTGTCTCTCCTGCTGCCGCACTGGATTCCTGCTTTGATTGTGCAGGCACAGGTGCTGGGGCTGTGCCCGGTGCATGGAGCAAGTGGGGCTGGCAGAGGAATTGCTGCCGTGCCTCCAAAATGCCCATGCTGGGCACCACTAGGGAGCTCACCTTTCATGTGGCAGTCCCAGGAATAACTCGGAGCCTTGCATAATCACAGCCGCCTGGAACCTCAGGGGGAAAAATCACTGTCCTGGGATAACCCCCAGTGCCTGGCTGGCTGACCTCATGGGAGACCCATTTTCTGAGGCAACAAAGACCTATTATAGACATATTTATTGGGGACCTATTTTGGGCTGGATAGTGCAGCTCAATCAAACTCCTGAACTTGTGGAAAAGGGACCAGGGAGGGGCTGTGTGCTCCGTTGAGCTTGTTTCCTCTCCAGCTACAGCACAGAAGGGAACACGGTGCTGGACATTGTCACTGCTCAGCACAGAGGCACCTGTGGAGCCCCAGGAGAGAGCTGGGCTTGAGCCAGGGGCCCCACTCCATGCTGGGGGCTCTGCTGCTGGCAGAGCTGGCCCTGGACCCCCACATTCCCCAGACTGTGCTAAGGAGGATGCTCAGGAAAAGCAGTTCCAGCTGTTTGGAGACAGGTTAGGGGTTCCCTTCTGGGGTGGGTAAGGGGCAGCACTGGGACATGGGGGCCATGGGAGCCCAGGGCCCTCTGCAAGCTGCACCTGGTCCAGCAAAGGTGAGCATGTGGTTAGTGTTGAGTCCTGGCGACTCCAGCACTCGGCTGTGGGAGGAAGGTCTTTTATCCCCCGGAAGAACACAGCTCTCAATGGCTGAGCAGTCCCCAGTTAGCTCCTGGCTATCTCCCCAGGCTCTGAGATGCTAGGAATGCGTTTTGGGTACCTACAAATAACCAAAACAATGACTTGACCCTTCGATATGGCCCCTACCACCATAGAAACAGGAGCCAAACAAACAGGCACAAGCCAGCCCTGTTAGCAGAGTGACAGCATGTGCTTAGTTAGTCTACCCCCTGGTTCCAATGTTAATTGCTTTGTTCCTTCTCAGATTAATTGATGAGTTGCTTTGTGGACATGCAGTGCCTTGCCTTGCAGCCACGTGTGTCTAACCCTTGGCCTCTGTTGATACCTGGACACAGACAGCGTGGGGACATCCTCTTCTCCCGCGTGTGCCTGCTGGGGCCCAGCTGGAGGTGAGCAGCTCCTGCCTGGGGAACATGGGAAGATATCGGGCTGCAGGTTCAACTGTGAGCAGGAATAAAGGTCAAACAGTGAAATTAAAACCCTGATATCAGACCTGGGTTTCCAACCAGGAGATTTTGTGCCTTCATGGAGGCCTTTGCCAGGTGTGGTGCACTAGAAAGAGCTGGTTTCCCATCACAAGATCCATCCTGCACCACTGCATCGGCTTGGACGTGTCTCCCTCCCTCCCTTCCTCACCCACCAGACCAACAGGCTCCTCTCGGAGCAGCTCAATATGCCCGAGCAGCCAGGTTCAGATGGATCACCACAAATCCAGCTGCGTTAGTCATAAAAGTCACTGAAGGCCAGAAATGGTGCAATAACACCTAAAAATACCCGCGCTGTGCCGAGCAGCCCCGGTTTCCGTCATCCTGCAGAGGCATCTGTGTATTGTGTGTGCGGGAGAGCAGGCCGGGCAGGAACCCGCCATAAATCCTGCCGGCCTCCGCTCTCCTGCTCCCGCCCGCCGCGGCCGCCGGCCCGGTGCTGTCTGGCAGGCGCAAGCCCCGCTGTCATCGGCAGATCAGACGGGGCTGAAATTTGACAGGCCTGTGGAAAAACACGGGGTGACATCACGCAGAGACACCAGCCCACTGATTAATCTCTGAGGTCAGTGGCCGGTTTATTTATAATCAGGGAAGGGTTTGAGGTGGGTTTTTACAGGAGTGAAGCAGCATGTGCTGCCTGTTCCTCATCCCTGGAGCAGCCGCCTTCCCACGCCAGTGGGGACACCTCTGCCTCTGCCGGACACCACTGGAGCAGCTGGAATGGGGCTCAGGAGCACCAAAACCAAGCCTAAACCAGCATTGGAGCCTGACTGGAGGGACCAGTCCCACTGCAGCACTGGTGTGCCTTGTCTAGATTTCAGCTGTTTTCTTTCCTCCTGGAGTTTCTCCTCACCCTACCCAGCAGAAACAGCTCAGCTTCCCCCAAAACGCAGCACATCAAACTTGAAATGTTTTGTGGAACTGTGTCAAGACTTGGAGGAAAGGGAAGGTGGTCTCCAGGGCAAAAACGTTCTGTTTCTTCAATTTCAAAACAACCTGTCCCATTTCAAATGACTGTCAGTTCTGTGGTTTTTAACATTTTCACTCTACTTTATAATGCAAACCAAAATTACCGTTAAAATAATATATTTTGAGTTTATCAGCTGAAGCATTTCAAGCCATCCATTTCTCTAGGTTTCCTTTTACAGATAACCTGGAAAGTTTTGGGGTGGGTGATTCTGAATTGGAACAGAAACAGGTTTCAAAATGTTTTGTAAAGACAGAATTTAATCTCTGTTGCCAAGTGGGAAGTGGCCAAGGGGAAAAAAAACCCTATCAGGTATGTCTCTAGCATTGTTTCTAAGTGGAGAATTTTTCCTGTGATTAATGAAAATGGGGAAATAAGGCCAAATCCTGCACTTGCTTTGACTGCAAAGCTTGTGCAAACACGCTGGTTGGGCTTTGGCTGGAATGACCAGGTTTAATTAGCTCTCTCCTACCTAGGGATGCGGGTTGTTGCTGTCAGTGCAAGGAAGGATTTATGTTTCCTTTTCCTCAGGAATATGATCAGTGTCTGACTATTAAGAATAATCATTTCACTAATGTAAGGCAAATTTCTTATCCTGCACCACTGGCAGCGAGGTGGATGCTGCGAGCCACGGCTGCGGGGCAGATGCGTGCCTGACTGTGATGAGGATTTACTGCTCTTGTCATCAACGCATGCTCAGCTCCTGGACACAAGTGTCACCTTCTCCTGGGTGCAGGTGACCCACCTGGGCAAAGGTTGTCACCAAATGTGACCTGCTGCACTTGTGCAGCCTCACCTCGAGTCCTGCGGGCAATTTTGGGCACAACAATATAAGAAAGGTATGAAGATGTTAGAGAGTATCCAAATGAGGGACATGAGGATGGTGAAAAGTCTAAAGGGGCCATACAAGGAGAGGTTGAGCTTACTTGCTTTGTTCAGCCAAGCGAGGAGCTGTTCCTGGGCTGGTGGCATCATTGCAGCAGCTTTCCTGATCCAGGTTCCCAGGAGTTTTTTCTGCCCTTTGAAGCAGGTAGCACTGTGCCTCCCCAAACCTGATCCATCCTTGCTGCCTGCTCCCTATTGCAGCCCCAGTGTGGTCACTGAGTCCTGATGAATCTCCACTGAACTGTTGAGGTTTTGCAGCTCAGCATGGTGGGGAATCTGGAAGGAGAAAGAAGGTGGAATAAGCACGGAAGTGCGGAGAACCCAAGCATAACTCCAAACTAGGGCAGGAAAGGCACTGCACACAGCTCTTACCTTATCATCCAGGATGGATTTTAAGTGCTTCTTCAGTGACTCATCATCCCTGAATGGGTTTGAAGGACTGTCTGCCAGAGAGGAAAGGCCAGAGAGCTCAGATCAGATAACAGGTTATTACAAAGTCCTCACGCTGCCGTGGGGCATCTGCCAGGACAGTGGCAGGGGCTGCTCGGCCACGGGGAGGCACAAAATATGGCCTCTCAAGTGTGATTCAGGTGGGCAGGGGGTAGAGAACAGAGCCTTTTTCTCCTCTTCTTTATCATAGAATCACAGAATGGTTTGGGTTGGAAGGGACCTTAAAGATCATCTTGTTCTGAGTTCCATGCCATGGGCAGGGACACCTTCCACTAGACCAGGGTGCTCCATGACTTGTTCAAACTGGTCCAGGGGTGGGGCAAGGTTTATGCTCAGACCCGGCCAATCTCATTCCATGTGCACTTGTGGCTCTTGCCACTTCCAGAAATTTCTTTTGAAGTTTGGTGGTTCCCTTGTACCCTGGCTCCCGGAGTCAGGTCAGGATGGGGGAAAATACAGTCTGAAACATGTTACTGAGCTAAACCCACTGTGAAAAGCCCTCTCTGTATTGTGCCTTACATGAAAGATGCTGCTGTGGTTCAGAGGTTAACTTTCATCTTAAGCTCAGCTAGAAGCTGAAGAGTTTTAGCATTTTTTTAAATATCAGAAAACACTGAAAAAGAGGACAAATTCTGATATCTGCTACATTGATATTAATGGGGAGAAATTTAATGAAAGTCTGTAGAAGCTTCTGATTTACTCTTGTGTGAAATTGGATAGAAATAGCCCAAAGAATCTCATTGCAGCTTCGCAGATTCAGCTGCACAGCAGAGAGCTATTAATGCTCTATTTTCTTGCCTTTGGTCAATACATCTTGCAAGGCAGGAGGAAGCTGGATTATATCTGCAAGTGTCCCAATGTCATGCTATGTGGGATAATGAACTGTGGATAAATTGGATCAGCTTTTCAGTTGCCAGCCTCTCTGAAATCCAACAAGGAGTCAGGGCAGCAAGCTGTGCTTTCAGCCTTTGCTCTGATAACCCGTGTGCTGCTGTCAAGATCTATTGTGGTGATTCCAGGTTGGAGCAGGTGAAAATCATTGTTAACCTGGAAAATGTACAGCTCTATTTGACTTGGTGCTTCCCCATACCTTAAAAATGTCTGGTCTGATGCAAATCCGTTGTTCAAGGAAATAGAGATGTAATGAGAGCGGCCTCTTGCTGAGCTGAATTCAGGCTTTGCTTCTTTGCTTTTGACCTGGTTATTCAGTTAATCCTGGTGGGTGAGGAGTGTGGCTGGAGAAGCATCCAGCCTCTCTAGGGGAATGTGAAGACCCTGAGGTCAGACACCTAAAGTTTTGTGTTTCCATGGAAATGGAAGGTTTGATCCAAAGTTACTAAAGAATATTGAAAGACCCTCACTTGGTGGCAGGGCCCTCAACCCTGGCAGTGGAGAAGGCTCGCTGGCTCCTCTCCTGCCCATCTGCTGTGGTACCTGCTGTCATGGGCCCTTGCCCTGCCCAGTGGCCTGCAGTGTGTATGCTCCAAGGATCAGCCCCTGTGCTCCCCGTGGGCTCTGACTCCCTCCTGGTGACCCTGGGATGGGATCCCAGCTCCACCGGCACTCCCATCAAAGGCGGGACACCTCGGCTTTGGCTCACCGAGGTTGCAGCAAGTCTGGGTGTTGTGATGAAGGTGACAGCAGCATCTACTGCTGGGTGACACAGGGTCCTGGATCAGCTCCAACCATTCCAGTGGCTGCAGCTTCCTGCTCCTGCCTGGGGGTAGCTGGAAGCTGGGGTCAGCATGGGGTCAGTGAGGAGCCCGACTCATAGAAATCCTCAAATGATTCGTGTTGGAATGGACCTTAAAGACCACCTAGTGCCACCCCCTACCATGGGCCGGGACACCTTCCACTACCCCAGGTTGCTCCAAGCCCCGTCCAACCTGGCCTTGGACACTTCCAGGGATGAGGCAGCCACAGCTTCTCTGGGCAACCTGTGCCATTGGCTTTTTGTGTAAATAATTTCTTCCTAACATCTATTCTAAATCTCTTTTAGTTTAAAACTACTCCCCCTTGTCCCGTCTCCCCATGTAAATCCCCTGTGGCGGAAAGCTGATCCCATTCCCTGTGTAACCTGGAGGAGCTCAGCCCCACACTTTATTATGACATTAAAAAAACCCGGAGTCTCAGACCCTGGGGGCTGCTGTGAGCGGCGGGGGGGCTGCCTGTGGGCTGGGTGTCTGTATTTTCATTGGAGCTCCCGGGAGCGTAATCCTGTTAAGGGCTGAGCGTCTGATTCAGCTGTCCTGCTATATGGCTAATCCTGCCAGCGGGAGCGTGCATTATCCCATCGCGGGGGCGCTTCCCCGTTCCCTCCAGGCACTGGGCTCACCGCGGGTGTCTCTGGCCCCCGCTGCCAGCCCTGCTCTCCTTCCTTTGGGAAGCAAGCCCCCAGAAAACCTGGGAATTGTGTCCCATCCTGGGGAGCTGTGCAAGGCTGTGTGGGCTCTTTTGAACTGTGCTGAGCAGCTTAGGGCCTGGGGCAGGGCGAGCTGGCACCCCGGCCAGAGCGTGGGGAAATCCTGGCTTTGATCCCATTGTCCGCTTTTGGGGCTGTGCTGTTCAATAGAACACAGCCAGGGAGTTAATTTAGTCATTACCTATACATTTGCCAGGCTTTAAATGCTATTTTTCCTCACGTCCTCCCTTCGTTTGTGGGATTTCCCCTTATTTTGGGGAATATCACCCTCCTGCCATGGCTGGATCTTGCAGGCAGGACACAGTCTGGTGGGGTTGGTGTCACTGCTGACTGCCTTGGCTTCCTGGAGAGTTGTAAATTCTCTTGAAAAATAAGATTGCTACAGAACAGGCCATTTTAGTTGCAACTCTTTTTTGATAAAATGTGGGTTTGCCCATTTCTCTACTGAAAAATTTTTTTAAAATCCAATGCTGATGAATAAGAAATATGTGGATAGAGCTGGTAGTAAAATGGGTGGGCGCTTCTAGCAGCTGTGGAGGCATGGAGATCCACGGGAATTCCACAGTGCTGGGGCACCGAAGGTTTCACTGTGCAGCAGCCCTTGCTTTGGGTTCATTTTGGCCATTTAATTAGGTTTGGCCATGACTCAAAGATTTAATGTGCAGTGAAATCAGCAAAATCTTTCACTGTGGAGTGAAATGTTAGATGTTAAATTTTGGCCACAACCTCAAGATTTCAGTGTGCAGCAGTCCTTGTTTTTGAGTTCATTTGGGCAATTTGATTAAATTTGGCCACAACCCACCCCTTGAGTAGATGCTCCAGGAATGCCCATTTCATCACTTTCCGCTATAACCTGAGACAGTGAATCTGGGGTTAAAAGCCTGAAGGAAAGCTGATAAATGTGTATAATATAAACTATTGAAGACTAAAAAATTCTGAAAACACTGGAGAAAGTAAATACAATAAATTTGGGGCGACATTTCTCTTCCTATCTCAGGTTTTCCAGCAACAGCTTCCCAGCCTTCTAACAGCCTAGAACTCCACATCACTCCACATCACAGGCTGGGCAAGAGAAGGTTGATGAGTGCCATTGGCCACTGCTCTGATCTATGGGCAGGACAGTGGTATGTGAAGCTGTGGCTATGGAAAACATGGTGAGGACTTTTTGCTTTCCTGCCTGTCTTTTTTAATGTGCAATTCCTCCCTGACTGTTGGAATCCTGGCTGCCAACACCTGGCCATGCCACAGGGCTGTGGGCAGGCGGTGGGCTGGCAGTGGGCACTGGGCTCTGGGTCCCTTCTGGTGCCACTCACAGTCACAGAGGGTCTTGTGAAGACGCTGAGGTACCTCCAGAGCTCCAGCCGCTGTGTACATTCAGCATGGTCCTGTTTATCCAACAGCGCCAGGGCACTGAAGCCCTTTATGAGGGTGAGTTGTGCCATGTTTAGCAGCTGGCGTGTGATGCTGTCAGCCTGTGGTGCCCAGGCTGACCTCCCCGAGGCCACGGGATGAGCATCTGAGCAACCCACAAGCGTGCAGCCCCCCTCGGGATCCAGCTCTTGGCTCCCCACCAACCCTCCTCCTAATAATTTTGCCTAAATGCTTTGCAAATCAGCCAGCAACCAATTTATCCCTGAAGTATTTTGGAGATGTCACTGGGAGAATGTTAATGGCGCTGATCACCGGGTGCCGGGAGCTGGAACAGGCGCAGCCGTGCAGCGGGCGGATGCGGGCGCTGGGACAGCAGGCAGGGGACAGGGGTTTATTAACAGTGGGTCATCCTGGCCCTCAGACCCCGCTTCCCTCTAGTGCCGCTCAGCAAACTGAGGGAGAGACAGAACCATTGAGCTGGCGAGGATATCATCCTTAAAACTTGTTATTTTTGGATGGAGTTTCTGAGCTCCCTCTCCCCCCGTGGCACTAAACACGGTTGTTTATTGGAGCTGACAGAAACACAAGCAGTTGTTGGTCGCTTCTGCAAGAGTCGTGTCCACCAGCAGTGGAAGGAACATGACGGAGCTGACAACTAACACAGCGTTGAGTTTTATGTGCTCCCAGCTAACGGGTCCCAGATGTTCCCCCACTGCAGCCTGAGGGGAGAGCGGCTCATTTGGCCCCAGGGCAGGAAGCCTTGTTGGCTCCAAGATGTGGCTCCCAGGAACTGCCTGTGGAGCCGGGGCAGGCGGCAGGGCCAGGACCATGCGATGTCCAGCTCTGCCCCTCACACCTGAGCACATGTCCCCCCTGCTCTGGCATCTGGAGCTGTGCTGTGGCCGTCTTTGTGCAGTCCAGACCTTGGGTGGAATACTGGGCGTGTGAGTACTGGCAGCTCCAGGGCTGGTGCTGCTGGCGAGCTTTGCAGGCAGCGCTCAGCCAGATTGGAGACATTTATGAAGAGGTCAAAGAGTCTCCGGTGTACCCCAGCTAACCTGGATCATTTACTCTGCAAGAGACCGTCCTGATCTAATTGATGCCCTCCACTTGGAGCTGTCTCTTGCAGCATGTTGGGAGGACCCCGCAGCAGGGAAAGTGGTGTTTCCTCAGCAAGCTGCTGTGTCATTGAAGGAACCCATTGTCTCTTACAAACCGTGCTGAGTAAATCCGTGTGCAGCTTTATTGCCAGAGAGATTATGAGATCCTGGGGAGCAGTTAAAATCCACGTCAAGCATGTGTAGACCATGTCGTCCCTGGGCACCCGTGCCCCTGGTTGCATGTTCCCACACGTGTGTGTGGGTGCTGCCCACCCATGTGCCTGGCTCTGGCTGTCAGAGCAGTGCAGTGGCTCTCCAGAGGAGCAGAGGCCCTGTAAGGTGATCACATAACTCTTAATGAAGGAGGAAGTAGTAGGAAGACCATTGCCTCTCACAAACAGCTGTCTGTGGTCAGTCAAGTGCTCCTCACACTCTGGTCTGTGGTCTTGCTCCTGGCACATCTGCTTCTTCCCCTGCCCTTTGTGAGACTTGGCAGCCTGTTGCTCCTCGGGGCAGCACCTGGGAAGTTAGGCACACAGGCACGGCTATGGGCTGATGCAAACGGTGTTTAAACAGGCACGTGGCATGTTCCTGAGTGGCTGACTCGGGAAATAATTCCCCAGTCTGGGAGAAGTTTGGCATCCCAGCGACTGGGAAAAAAACTGCAGCTGTGGCGATGGCTGTATCTGTTCTGCACTGACTGACATGCCAGGGCCTGGCAGCTGTGCCTGGGCTGGTCACCTGCTCCCTGGGGAATTCTGACCTTGTGTGCTTTTAAACTCCAAGTGCAACCTGAGTCCAGAGCTGACAAAACCAGCGGGTGATGAGGGTGAAGTTGGCAGCAGGAGCATGATACCCTTCCTGCAACAATGCCCTTGATACCCATCATTTCTTGGGTGTGATGGCCTCAATACCCATCATTTCTCGGATGCCAGGGGCCTGGAAGCACAGGCTGGCACGTGCCAGGGAACGTGTTGCTGTCCTGGCTCCTCTCATCTGGCTCTTGAAGGAGAGTTCCCCTCTGGGTGTTGCTTCACTCCAGCACTGATCCCTGTTTAACCTCATCGCCTCTTCGCTGCAGAGGTGGTCCCGGCAGCAGCACTTCCAGGGGATGAGCTGCCAGCCTGGCCCTGCACTGGAATTCCTGTTACAGTGTCTCCAGCGAGTTCCCATCTGTTACTTCATTCATATGATTAATCTGCCAAAGAAATTCCTGATGTAAACACAGCATTATCAGAATTTTACTCTGGTCTTGGCCCCTGGATTCCCTGCCAGTTTTGCTGGAATTGCACTTCTGCTCCAGCAACTCTTCAGTGCAAACAAACCAGCTGAAGACAGGGAGGGAGGCCATGGAGTGGTCTGTGGAGGCAGGGATGCTCCGGGTCAGCCCTGGGAAAGGCTGCGGGTGCGATCCTACAGGGATCAGCTGTCTGCAGGGCAGCCAGGAGGCAGTGCAATGCCCGGGCCAATGGGATGTTCTGGCGTTCTGGAAAAAGCCAGGAAAAGGACCTGTTGCAAATGTGACCGTATTCGCCTTCCCTGTCTGCACAGATACGGCAGCACCAGCGTCCCTCAGACCAGGAATCACAATGGATGGATTCCACACTGGGATCTTGATGTATGGGTCCCACAGTGGGGATCCCGGCAGAGAGTGGGGGGCACAGCACAGTGCTCGGTGTCCCGATCGCCGCGGGCAGCAGCCGTGCCGGACGGGTCCCCACGCTCATTGTGACTCGTGGAGGCGTGGGACGGACAGACGGACACAGGAGAGGCCGGAGCTCGGGCGGTCGCGGGGCCACGGCGGAGCCGGCGGGGCCAGGGACGGACCCGCAGCGCTACCTGCTGGCTACCGGCCCGGCTGGGCACCGGCCCGGCTGGCTACGG
>WBMZ01016995.1:0-37957 GCA_013400975.1 Atrichornis clamosus | reverse complement strand
GAAAACACGGACTGGATTTTTCCAGAACATGGAATGGGGAAAAAAAAAAAGGGACTGGATTTTTCCAGCGTACAGAATGAGGGAAAACCTGGACTATATTTTCCTGGAACATGGAAGGGGGGAAAACACGGACTGGATTTTCCTGTAGTATGGAATGGGGGAAAACCCGGACTGGATTTTCCCAGAACATGGAATGGGAAAAAAAACCAGACTGGATTTTTCCAGAGTATAGAAGGAGGGAAAACCTGGACTAGATTTTCCTGGAACATGGAAGGGGGGAAAACCCAGACTGGATTTCTCTGGAACACAGACTAGGAAAAAACCCGGACTGGATTTTCCCAGAACATGGAATGGGAAAAAAAACCAGACTGGATTTTTCCAGAGTATAGAAGGAGGGAAAACCTGGACTAGATTTTCCTGGAACATGGAAGGGAGGAAAACACAGACTGGATTTTTCTGGAGTAAGGAATAGGGGAAACCCAGACTGGATTTTTCCGGAGTACAGAACAGGGGGAAATCCAGACTGGATTTTTCTGTTCAGCAAAGCTGAGGAGGGGCAGCCCCAGGTGTGGACACTGAGGATGAGGGAGGGGTGGGTCATCCCCAGGTGCAGACAGTGAGGATGAGGAGGGGTGGGACAGCCCCAGCTGTGGCTCATCTTTACTGTCCACACCTGGGCTGCCCTAGTACTACTATCACTAGGACCAGCGAACAGATCTAGGGCTGAATTTATTCTTCATGGCTTTTAGCAGACTTTCCATAAGCTGCCCTCATGCTTTATGGCACATTACTCAGTTTCTAGCATGAAGTTTATTTATTTACTTCACACTCACCTTCAAATGCTGCCCTGCCTACTGCAAGGACTTATTCTACAGTTTCTGCAGTCTGCTGGGAGTGCAGACCACCAAATGGTTCCTCTCTAGCCCACAATTTGTACTTCAAAGCCAAATCAAACTCAATAGCACATGCAGACAACAGAGATCAGGAAATGAAAGCACAAAAATGTGCAACATGTAATGACACAGCTCACATCTAGTGTGTACTCAATGTAATTAGCCTTCAAAAAAGGACTTGAATTTATCACATTATGTCCTATCAAGGCAGACAGAAAATCGTTACAGCACAAGAGTTTACCATGCTTCTATTTAGTGCAAAGCAACAAATGCAGAATAAGTCAGTTTTCCTTGACAGATTTTCAACAAGGTGCAGCTTGTTGATGGTGGTATGATACGCAGCTCAGCTCAAAAGGAGTGTTTGGTTTTCATAAATAAATACAGAGCCAAGAGATGCACAAGGTGGATAACCCAGGTTTTAATGAGAGATGTGAAAGAAAACTGACCTAGACCAATTTTTGTATAATTTGCAGGCTCTCACGGGTTAGGTAAGTCTCATCTCTATTCAAAAAGTATAAGGAGGAATATTCAAGAACATTACATTACACTGAAGATTTCAACATAAGCCCTCAAAAACACCAGCCATCAGAGCAGCGTCCTGTTGGACCTAAGTGAAATACTCCAGTGTCAGTTAGAAAGGAAGAATTTAGGGACAGGAGGTGGGTTACGCAAAAAAAGAGAGTACAGAAAATAAAAATAAATGCAAGAAGTGCCACAGTGAGTGGTGTTGGGTGAATCCACACACCTGCAGCAGATGCTTTGGGGGGCACAGGGGGTTTGCAGGACTCCTCCAGCAGAGTCTTCCAGGCTCTCATAACCAGCAGCTTGGGGACAACTCCTGACAGAAACCACACTTGCGCTGTGATGCTCAAGAGCAGCAGCAGCTGTAGCTGCATAGGTGTTTCAGGCATAACAAGTATCTATTTTAACACTCTCCTCTGTATCCTTTCCTATGTTTGTTTTGTACGTGACACAAAGGAGAGGGCAGCCTGTGAGATGGTTCAAGCAGCAATCGCTTAATAGACAGAGATGCTGCGATGAAACGGACCCTGTTTAGATGAAAGCTGACCCAGGGGCATCTTATGCCTCCACACTGCAGAGCAAGTATCACAGTAGGTGGATGAGCACTGTTTTGGCTGAGCTCAACAGATAAAAGCAGGACTGGTGGCAATGTCTCAGACATTTTGAAAATTAGTTTCAGAGCAGAACAGGGCCACAAACAACTCACCTTGCATGTATCTTGGGTTTTGGTCTTTATCTTACCATTCCTCTTCTGAAAGTCAATCTTATAATCTCTTCATGAAGTATACGTGACTTTATTTAAAATTACATGCATGTCTGGCACTTAATTCCTAATTAAATCTTATTATTATATTTTTATCTCAGTATTTCCAATTCAACAGCTATTGAAAGGATACATAGAACTAGCACAGTACAGTTCAGACACATAATGGTACTATCTCTCTTTCAAAAGGGATAGGAAAGCAGGAGAAATAAGATGAGCTTAAGACTCTCCATAATCTGCTGCAAGCCAGCTGAAAAGAAATGAAATCAAGTTTTAAGCTGTTGATGAGATCTGCTTCTTTCTTCTTAATATTAAAACTCTGTAACTGATTAACAGCCAGCGATGTGTGAAAAAAGTCTTTAAATTAAATTGGTTGATAGAAAAAAAAATTTTTTTTGAGACAGCAAATATGCCATAAACAACCTGCTAGCATTAGGTACAAGTGGGATGTGTTTCTGTTAGCAGCACATCCATTATTAGCAAATTAATTTCACTCTTTTTATTTTTACTAGAAACCACAAAAAGTCACAGGTACAGAGCATTAACATCTGTGCGGCCTCTTGGCTTGCACACTTCAAAATGGGCCAGGGAGAGATGGCTGCAATGAAGGATGGCAGCAAGAGCATCTTGGGACAGCAATGGCATGAACTGATCCCTTAAACCAGTAGCAATCAGATTAGAAACTCTCTTTGTACCTTGCAGAAAGGGAGCCCAGAAGAGCCATGATGAAAGAAACTGGCTCCTGGAATGTGGGTGGGTGGGTGGAGGTAGAACCACTGGTCCTCTTACAGTGAAAACTGTTCTCTTCAAACAACATGCTGAATGTGCTATACCAGTAGGAGAGACAGTGAGTACCAGTGATGAGACAAAGCAAAAAGTGGGGAGAACAAGCCAATGACATCAACCGGTTGGGACTACTTGGCAGATTATTCTGGAAGCCTGAGCATCAAATGATTTGCAGCTGCATCCCTGTAACTATCCCTTCCCTGAGCTTTGGCTGAAGACTGTAGCCAATGGACAGGGCTACTCTCCTCTCCAGCTGTCCCATGCCTTTGCTGCTCACTGACCCTAGGCAACACATGCTGGAAGCAAGGACCACATCTGAGGCTTTCCATATTCACAGGCATGTGTATGGCCATGTCAGTAAAGCTACCCAACTGTCACAGAATCATAGAACAATGAAGGTTGGAAAAGACCTCCAAGACCATTGAGTCCAACCTTTGACTGACCATCACCATGTCAACTAAACCACAGCACCAAGTGCCACGTTCAGTCATTTCTTGAATACTTCCAGGGATGGTGATTACACCATCGCCCTGGAAAGCCTGTTTTAACGCTTGGCGACCCTTTCAGTGCAGACATTCTTCCTGATGACCAACCTGAACTTCCCCTGGTGCAGCTTGAGGCCGTTTCCTCTTGTCCTGTCACCAGTTGCCAGGGAGAAGAGAAGAGAAGAACTCCTTCTCAAAGTATGTCCAGCCTTCATGGACTCCTTTGTTATTAAGGACTGTTTCTGAATCAGTGTGCTGAACAGGCCAAAGTCTGCCCTCCAGAAGTCCAAGGCAGGTTTTGTTGACCCCTTTCCTTCACCAAGAACTGAAAACTTTATAATTTCGTGGTCACAATGCCCAGGACAGCCTCCGACCACCACATCTCCCAGCAGCCCTACTCTCCTTGTAAACAGCAGGTCTAGCAAGGCACTTCCCCTGGTAGGCTCACTTACCAGCTGTGTCAGGAAGTTAATATTAAACACACTCCAGGAACATCCTAGACTGCCTCCTCTCCACTGTGTTGAGTTTCCAGCATACATACGGCAAGTTAAAAGTCTCCCACAAGAACAAGGGCTAATGTGAAATGTCAGCCAGCTGCTTATATAATACTCTGTCTCTTCATCCCATAATTAGTATTAGTGGGAATTCCAGTTTTGTCCCTGTAGAGAGAGAAGCTAGGAAATACGACCCAATAAGCCTGGAAACCCCAGGAGATATGAAAAAGGTCCAACTTATTACTCCCTTTGCACTCTTGTGATGCTGGGAGGATAAGCTCACAGTACTTAAGTGCTTAGGATCAGCAAAGCAACCTTTCATATGTCCCAGAAAATAAAGCTTGAACAGGAATTACATTGTCTCCCTTGCAGAGCACTGAATCAGTCTCCACAGTAATCAGAAACCACAAGTATAACTCATAAGGCAGTGCCACTAATCCATAAATAGAGCTAAAGGACTAAATTCAACAAAAATTAATGAGGATAAGGATGACTAGTCTAGACAGAGTTCAGGTTATCTGGCTGAACCTGAGGTTTCCTCCCCAGCCTGCAAAGCCCCTTTGCTTCTTCTTCACAGCCTTGGTCCCATTTACCTTTTCAGACTGCAAACTTCTTTGGACAGGGACACGCAGCTCAAATTACCATGGCTTTTAGAAGTAACCACAGCATAAAACTCTCCGCCCCCTGGTCAGACCCGTAGTCCACACTGAGCCAGCTCTCAGCTGAAACACAAGCAGGATATGGAGAGATGTGTATGTGTATGGGGAAGGGATGTGTGTGTTTTCAGCTCTGTAGCTCATCAACTCTGCTTTCATTAGCACACTGCTCCGGTGGCAGGGAATTTGCCTCGAGAGTTGAAGCATCTGAGCAAAAACAAGCTACAAATAAATCAACCCCTGTCCTCCAGAGCTGCCATGCCTTGAAGTGTTTGCACTGAGAAGAGGGGGCTGCTGCTTCGTAGATGTGTCCAAAACCTCTAAAAGGGTTTAGCAAGGTACAGTCTTTACAATGTGGAATCAATTAAAATGCTGAGAGGCTCCAAGCCTCAGCTTGTGCTCCTGACACACTCTTTTACTTACAAGAAAAAACAAAACAAAAAACCACAACAGACTGTCTTCATGTCTCCCAACAAGTATAAACATATGAACGCCAGGCTCTTCTAAAAAGTATTTCAAGAACTACAGCAACCCACCACAGAGAATCCTTCTGCAGAATTTACAAGCAGGCTCCCAAGAGCTAATCCTGCCCTCCCTAACAGCTTTCCTGAACTGCAGGCTGACACTGAAATTGCTGCCAAAGCTATAAAGCTACAGAAAAACGTGTAAAATGCCACAATTATATCTCCTTTAGGCTTGGTGTCTCTATCTGCAATAGTGCTGTGTTGCTTCCTGTAACATGCCTTGGGGATTTGAAGGGAATTAAATAAATACCCACTAATAAAACACTGTAATTCAAAGCTGCTGGTTTGCTTCAATCCAGTAGATTTTCCAGTATCTTTCAGGAAGTCCAGCACCCAACACTGCAGTCCAAGGCCTGCTAAAGGTCCTTTTAAATTATGTCCTGGAGAGCTTGCTGGATAAGTGGGGCATCTATGGGCCTTCCACTTTGAAAAAAGAGACTTGGCCTTTATCCTGTACATCTCAAGTGGGAAATATTCTTTTAAGTTTTTTTTGTTGTTCTAAGAAAATATTGTATCTTTTGATGGTGTTCTGCCCAACCTCACAATAACTCAGGCTGAATTATTTCCACTCTGCATTGAAATCAGCTCTAGCTCTGAATACCAAAACAACTTTAAAAAGTAGAATATAATTAAATTAGTACTTTCAGTTCCTCCCTCTGAAATACCACTTTTTTCTATCATGTGACTCACTAAATTGTCACTCAACAATTTATGACATAACCGTAAGTTGCTAGAAAACTAAGAATTAACTGCCACTAATGACATTAATGTGTTTCTTCCAAATGGTGTAAAACTTCATCACATGGCATCACTCTGAAAAATTCATCAGATTCCCAAGTAAACTACATTTTTAAGACATAAAAATACATAGAACACAACACATTTGAAAATACTCATGCTTACATTAGGATTTTAATGGGCTATATTTCAGCACATTCTGACTGTGCTCTAAAGAAGATTTTAAGGCAATCAATGAGGCAAAACCTGAGTGAAGCCTAAACTCTCAGCAGCATGATGGAGGAGTAGGGAAAGAGATTTATCCTGGCATATATGCAAACCCACACTATCATTTGGGTTTGATTTCGCACAAGGAAAGCAGGCTATGGAAAATAAATGCTCTTAGGGGAAATGGAAGATTTTTCAAAAGCACTCAGCACTGCACAAGCGTGCTCCCACTGGCTGTGCCAACTGCAGGGCTGTATGGCTGTGCTTTGGTTTTGTGGGGTCTTTTTTTGGCCAAACTTTTCCATCAAAAAAAACACACTGAGAGAAAGTGGTACACTTCTAAAGAAAGCACTACTTAAGATGAAGTGCCATTTCTTAGCAAACCCAAAATTTCTGTAACAAGCAGCTGCATGCTCTTGCAAGCATGTACAAGGGTTCCTTCAGCTCTCAGCCCAGGTAGAACCTGCAGCCTTCCTCGCTCTCTCGCTACAAGGGACACATCCAGGTTGATCTCACTGAGCCCCAACTATCTGGCTTACAATAAAAATCAGGCAGGTCACATCTGGTTGCTACAGCTTTTCTGCCTATTATATCTATAAAATATGTATCTTCACAAATCTCCATGTCTATAAAAATCTGTGTATCTTTACTTTGTTCTCTGAGGTGCGGGACAAAGATACACTTAAATTACACTTAAATTACTGTCTATGCTTTTTTTAATGAAGACAAACTGAAACCATTTTACTCCCTTAAAGAGATGAAGTGATGATTTACAATGCTGCACCTAAAGGAAAAATACAGTTTAAGACACAGAAGGCAGCAGAGACACATTTGTTTCCGCGTGCTTGTAAACATAACTTGAGATGCCTGGCTCCACACGTAATCCAAGAGGCACAGGAGTCTATTCTGGGGGCTTCTGCACACAAAGACACGCACCTCTGTTATGCGAATGGCGACTTAAACATTCAAGCTGCATTGCCGTGCTAAGCGAGGGGAGGATTGATGGACAGGCCACAGAACTCCCTTGAGTTCGATAGCAGCATTGACTGAATAGCAATAACAAGCATCATCCCTTCTGGCAACTGGGGGACTGGATCAAACTTGAAAATGATGCAGCCAAAACCCCCCTGTGTCTGTCTGTGTACACCTATTAGAGACAGTAACACAAAGATCAGTGGGCAAAATCTCCTGGAAAATATGGCTCTTCAAAGCTACATGTTTGCTGGCACAATACTACAATAAAAGGGTTTTAGTCTTTTGGTTCAGTTTGCCATAGGGATCTGGAGCCCAACCAGGAAAGAAAGAAATATTCTTTAATTATGTTGTGGTTTGGACAATTGCAAGCCATTGTGGTTAAGAAATATGACGATTGGGAGGATTTATTTTGATGATATATGCCATGTGTGTTTACTCTACCAATATTTTAAGGTTTTAGCCTGAACTAATAAACTGTACATATGCAAGCAGTAAAGAGAAGTAAAAATGCTGGGCCCTACCTTGTGGAATGTCATTTGTGTGAACAAGATTTCTAGATGTATAAAATTAGCCTTTCCTCTGCTGACTATTTGGTCCAAAATAGGCAGCATCCCACTAATCTATACTGATGCTAACACCTACTCAAAAGGATCCTTCCAAAGCTGGCGTCAAATGTTTAAGGGCTTGTTTGCTTCTAGCTTTATGATCATCTGTCTCAGGAGGTAAATTCAGCAGGATTGGCCGCAGACAATTTGTTTTAAAATTGTTCCTCTGTAATTTATGGCTGAACATATGTCACTCCAGACACATCTATTCAAATTCCATCAGCGGGTGACAGAGATGGATCTTTTACAGTCCTGGCCAAAAAAAGATAGGAAGGATTTATCCAGAGTTGACAGAACTAAGTGTGCTAAATGGGTTTATGCACATAACAATGATTCTGGGGAAGTGTTGTTCTCTGGTGTGTGGGATTTTTTTGTTTGGTTTTTTTGGTTGCTTTGTTGTTGTTGTCGCAGATTTAAGGTACAGGTGATGCTAGCCAAATTTGCTGTGGGCAGGCAGCTTAGAGGTGCACAGAAGGAAACATGGACATATCTCTTGGAGAACATCTCCCTTCAGTCGTGCCTCTTCCACAGAAGATCATGGGTTTTTGCATTGGAGCACACTGCTTGGAGTTACAGATGGAGGTCTCACTGAGCTAAATTCTGCCCTAATATGCATATCATGAGATGCACTGGCTTTTATTAGGAGGCAACAAATCAAGGAGTGTGTGCAAGGAGGCCATGGCAAATATTAATACCCTGAGAAATTTAACGAGGAAAGCTGAGTAAGCTCTAAACACACAACCAAGTGCAATAATATCAAGCAGTTATCCCGTCACATGCAGATAAAATGCTTCTTCATTTCAGTTTAATTAACCAGACATAAAAATACTGAGATTATTTGTTAAATTGATTAAACTACCCCTTTGGGTCAGATGAACACTGCAATACTTCACGGTTCATCAGCCTTGCCAAGTAAGTCCACCAAACAGCTTCTCTTTAGGAACAAACTCAACAAAGGGCAACCTGAGACACTTCTAGATCTTCACACGTCATCCTGACAACAGTGGGAGCTTTTCTTCTGAGTTCCAGTCCTCTGGAGAATTTATTTCAGTATGATCTCTCCCATTTCTGGAGGAAAACTTGCTGCATAGAAAAAATGCTCAAACCCAAGATAAAGCAATATAACTTGACACTTTAAACCTCCTGATTTTGAAGCCAATCTCAACACTATTTGGGCAGGGAGCCTCTTGGCTTTTGGATGCTGGAGTTGGGTCACCCTTGACATAAACTAGCTAGAACTGCCATGATTCCAGCCCTGTCAGAAAAATACCAAAAGCCCAGGGGAAAAAAATGCAGTTTATCCCAAGAAGATATTTTCTTTATCAGACTATAAACAGTACTTTTCTGAGACAAAAAGCATCCATTGGGAGGGAGATGTCCGGCTAACATCCCTGTACAGTGCCTCCTCTCATGGGCTTTGTTCTTGCCCCAAAAATGGCTGTTTGACATATGCAACTGCTCCAGAAATTCAGATATGAAGTAAAAAGAAAAGCAAAGCAAACACTGCCTTCCCTCTTGCTACATGAAGCCTTGCCACAATGTCCTTCCTGCCAAATCCATTTCCCCATATTGTAAAGTACTAGCCTGAAGCACACTTTGCAGCAGCGATGCTGGCCATTCTCACAGGCTTTTCATTTAAGGTTGTGAGCTGCCAAAGCTTGATTTATGGAGATTTAGTTCCCAAACTATTATAAAGAAATACTGTTGCTCACATGGCTCTGCAGCTATGTCCAAAGAAACAAGCCTTGACTTTACGAGCCTGTTTGCCCTGGAAACCCAGCACTACCTT
Source organism: Atrichornis clamosus (assembly GCA_013400975.1). NCBI lineage: Eukaryota > Metazoa > Chordata > Aves > Passeriformes > Menuridae > Atrichornis > Atrichornis clamosus. The sequence continues at coordinate 28,520 of WBMZ01016995.1, read as the reverse complement.
TATTTGTAGTTTTTGCTGCATCTCTGCACCCTTGCATTGGATCAACTTGAAGTCCTTCTAAGGCAGTTTGGGAAAAAATCCCCCACCAAACTGTCTGCTTTACAGAAACCATTCATGCTGGATTTGTTCAAGAGAAAACTACAGGACAAAAAGAGGGGAGAAAAGGGAGCAGCTGGTGTGGGCACAAGGGCACTGTGCCTTGGGGTTGGCATACCTGTGCTTCGCAAGAAAAGAGATTGCAACCTGCTCGTCTTACGTCTCATATACAACCACCTTCAACAGCTTGCCACTCCACACTGCCAGCTCCAATTCCTTGTTTTCAAAGCCTTGTCAAGTGTTGTGGCATCTATCCTGTGATACCCAGCAGGTGAGGGTGGTAAAGGAAGATGATGCTTGTCCTCTCAGCAGCCCTGAAATGTAGAGACTGCAGAAGAATATGAAGAATCAGACTTGTCATGAGGAAGACAAACAGAAAGAGAAAGGAAAAAGAGGTTACTAACCTTTTGGAAAAGAAAGTCTGAAAATGAGAACACCAACAGCAAAGCCAGTAGAAGGCAAATGTAAAAAGCCCAGTATAAATTCTTTTAGTTGAAGTGGTATGGTTTGCACTGAAAGACCGAATGGGAGTTTCCTGACTCAAGTAGGGACTGGTAATATTTTCCTCCCCTGTCATCTCTTGGCCTCCCCAATTTCTAGCATCCATTCCATATGGATGCACTTCTGGATGTTGGTTTCTTTTCAGATGCACTAGAGAGAAGCCAGAAACTTCTGTGGCTCTGACATTTAGCCCAAATACCATTCACAATTTATTTTTTTCAAATTTGTGCAAGTGGTAAAAACACAAGGTTCATTATTCCACACAGAAATTCTCTCATCATCCAGCCAAATTTAAAAATAAATAGTTGCAATTAAATGTGTTGCTACATTATTTATGTAGATGCACTCAATTTGCAGAAAGCTGCTATAAAAATACACCCCTTCAATCCATGGGAGATTTATTGCACTTTTATTGTATATCTTCTTCTCCCTGCTCAAATGTATGATGTTCCCTGCCTTTTTTCCCATGTTACTTAACACATAATTTTCCAGCCACTGTTTCTCCTACTTTCGTCTTGAAAGAATGAGGGATGTAATCCAAATCCAAATGTTTCTTGATTATTTGTGAACAAGGCTGCTGAATGATTACTAGACAGATAATTCCAGTATTTCCCTTGCAATCAAGGACCACTCCTTGTCTCTGCATTTGGCTCTTACAGCTGTTGGGTAAATGATATGCACCAAGGCTGCCCAAGGCTTCAGAGTGCATATTAATTCTGTCAGAAACTCCAGACACTCTAAAGAATTGCTAATTTAACAACAGACTGTGAAATTATTTTTTCTTTCTTTATTAATTGCTGTGCTATTTGAAAGTGACTTCACTGCCCTGACTGTCTTTTGGCATGAAGAACAGGGGTATTTCACCCTGTCAGGAAATAACTGAAAGCTTTCTCCCCAGCAGTCCCTATATTCATAACCAAATATAAATATGTGAAACAACTGCTAATAAAAACAGGTTAACTTGCTGCAGGTGTTCCTCTGTCAATTTAGCCAGGTGATATTAGCAAAATGTGACAGGGAAGCACAGTGATATATTTCACTTGTGCCTTGACATTTTGATTCTGTTTGTTAGAGTGTATGTGCAGGGATCTGGCTTTTTCTCCAAGACCTCTATAGCTGTCAGTCTGTGCAAACAGGATTTGACAAGATGTCCATTTAGCAGGATGGGAGGGCAAAGGCAAAAAAAGAGAGAGATGGAAAGACCAGGTATCTGGGTAAAGCTGCACTGCAGTGCAAAAATGGATGCTTTTCACATACTGAGCAACTTGGAAAAAAAAGCAGCTTGATATGCAGGATCTGAAACAGTTTGCATCCTTTAATCAATAGTTCCTTCAAGAAAGGTGGCCAAGAATAACATAAACAGAAGGTAGAGGAGAAAGAAGACAAAAGGCCAGAGTTGGAGAAGGCATAGGATCACTACACACATCCACAGGAAGATTTTTGGCCGGTCTTAATTCTTTTTTAAAAAGAGAGAGAAAAAAGGAAGCTTTCATTTGCTCCAGAGAAATTAGATTTAAGAACAAATCAAAATAGGAAGTTTTGCTTTCCAAGGCTGCCTTTTCCCAGCCTGAGGAAAGAAGCAGAAGGTGATTAAGCTGTCTCTTCCAGGGATAATTTAGGAATTTAGAAGCCTTCAGCTTGTCTCTCCTTGCAAAGAACTTTGGACCAGACGCAAGCAAATGATTTACAATGAAATAGCTACAAAGATGAAACAACAGAAAATGAATGTAGCATTTAAACAAGACAGTAACCAGAGTTTAGAGATTTATGGTAACTGGCTGGTGTATAAAGATAAGAAAGGGATTCTGATAGTCTGGATGATTCCTGCATCTCTGCAAGATTGTCTTCAACAGTGATTTAAAAGCAAAACTGAATACATAACTCTAGTTAAAATTCAGAACAGAAGTGTTAATTAGTGGGGTCTAAACCAAACTTTACCTTTCAGCACGTGCCAGTGTGACTACAGGGCCTCTCCACAGCATCAGCCATACAGGTGCTGCCTACAGGCTGCACAATCAGGCAAAGGCTTGCCTTTTCCTCCTCTGGGATGCATGACATCTGCTCCTGCCACATCTACACTAGGCTGCAGAGAGGCATCTTCCTCTTGCCCTCTCCCTTCAAAGGCCATGTAGCTGAACACACAGTTTTCACGGTCCAAAATACAGAGATCACAGCCCTCACCCCTGCACCCAGCCACCCCCAGCTCACACAGGACCAACAAGGTGCCATTGGATGGACAGGAGAGCTGGCCATCCCATGGCCACAGGAGGGGATGTGCCATACCACCATGCACACACATCAACCTACAGCTCAGCCTGGGAGCAGTACCAAATCACAATCCCCAGAGCTGGACCAGCCACCTATAAATCCACCAAACCTGGCCCCGGCCATCAGGCAGGTCTGCAGATGACCTGCCATCCCCAGAAAAGGAGAGACTGGAAAAAAGTTTGTGTCAAAAATAACTCATGACATACATTCCTGATCAGTCGTGCACTTTCACAGCATTCCTGCATATCACCTCTGGCATAAAGTGAAAAAGGAGACCTCAGCTGAGCAGAGCCAGATGTGTCCTCCTTACCTTGCTGCTCCACCGAAGTAGAAAATATGTATGACTGAAGCCATAAAGTGCTTACAATTATGGCTGCAAACCCAGTAATCTCCACTGATGTAGGTAAATTGCTGACCTCTCTATCACTGTTACTTACAATGCAAAAAAACCTTGGGTCTTCTCTGTAGCTTAATAAAACCTGTGGGGAATTGGCACAAGGCTTTCATTCCTTATAGCCAGCCTTTAATGTTGAAGTCTAGATTTCCTGGAGGGGAACTGAATAGTTTAGAATAATTAGTGATTTACATATAGAGCTGTCAACAAAGATACATGGTATTAAGTTACCATGATGAAGGGTTCCACCTTCTCAGTTGCTACTTTCGATTTTATTTTATTTAAAAATTCTGTGTTTTAATTCTGCTCACATTCTGCAATCGCTAGTAAAGTGGCCTGAAGCGGACAGCAAGAGGAGAGCACTAAATCGAAGGCTTAAATCACTTCTTCCTCAGCTCCCCCGGCAGATTTAAAGAGCAACCTGGCACTAATGCTTTCAAATAATATACTGTTGAACCTGACACAGCAGAGAAACTCTGCTTCAAATCACACAATGGTCCAGATGACCATGCAATTACAATTAACCTCCTGCCCGCTGTGCCTAATGACAAATGATCATGTGAATGATAGACTCAGGAAAGGACCCAGGTATCAAAAAAATTATTTCTGATTCTTACATATTTAAAAAGCCATTTTCAGTTAGGAAAAAGCCAAGGGACACTAATTTTAGTTTTGCATCCAAAAGAAATGAATAACCCTTGATAACACACATGCAGGCATAAGCACAGGCTGTCAGCCTTCTAGCAGCAAGAGGGATGCGTGGAAGTTTCCTTCTGCCAGAGCCCTGTAATCGGAAAAATACTAATATCCTGCACTGCTATAAATCTCAGCCCAAACCAGAGAGCATGAATTTTGTCCATGCTGGATAAAAAAAGGTAATATAACCTCAAAATAGCATGCAATATATTTTGGCACACTTACTGAGCCCATGGGGTTCGCATTACAAGGTCAATAAGTGGGGAGTTATCCTATGTTGTTCCATCAGGTTTCTTGCTTTTTCTGCTTTATGCCCCTCATCTCCTACTTACTTTGTGACCTCTCTTTACCAGGGACCTCCTCTCCCTGCTCACACAGCTTCTTCAGCAGTAAGCAGAGCTATTTTCCAGACTGCTCCCTTTGCATAACAGGGAAGCACGAAAATCATACCATCCCAGGAAGAGCTGAGGGCACCCGTTTCCTTTCCTCTACCATCTTTAATGGGGTAAGAGTTTATTTGCCCCAGTTGCGCTCCTAGTCAAAAATTATTGCCCCTCCAGACCTGCCAGCAGAGCACTTGGAGTGATCTCTCCCTCACTGCCTTCAGTGAAGCAAGCTCATTAATTGAAATAATTTGTTCAGGTTTTTGAGAAGTCACTCATTCTGATTAGTGGCCAGACCTGATGGGGCAGAAACCTTCAGCTGAGGAGCAGCAGGGCATGTGCGTGTGTGTATATTTTTACATTTATATGTATAGGACATTCTTATGCAAATTCGATCTCCTAAATTTATTCTTCCTAAATATGGCATTTTTCTACATCTGCCAAGAACGACAGAAGCAATATGGATATGGTTACCCAGATGTCACCACTTGCACCTGAAAGCATCAAAATCACCTGCAGGCACTGCCGAGATCTCTTCTGAAGCAAAAGCAAACCTTTAGGTCCTACTTGCTCCAGAGTCAAAGGATGCAGCACCACCAGACACCCATGGGCCATACTCCCAGCCAAGGTAAATGGGCAGCACTAGGTTTGGGCAGGCCCCTCCTGCAGAGCATGTTACGGCAAGTATTTATGAAGTTGTATGCCGAGCAATTTTATAGCTGCTAATCACAGGCATAACACAATTAGGAGATAAGCCTTGTAATGCAGAACATTATGTATAAAGGCTTCTACATGTATTTATAGCACCTGTTTCAGCATGCCTTTAGACAGAGTCTTTTCATGTAAAAGAAATATACCATACTCCGGCAATTTATTTTGATAGTTGATTAGGGAAACATTGCTTCATGAATTCTAAGCCATGACATTTCCACTAATCTTTCCATTTCAACAGCACAGAAAGGAATGGCTTTCATATCTCCATGCTTATCGTTTTCAAGATGAGTATATTATCTGCTCAACTCTGGATTTACTCGATAGCTCTTAAAAAAACCAAAACAGACTACCACAGTCTATGAAACTTATGTGTGGCTTACTCGGAGAACTGTATGTCATTTCGAAGATGAGCAAATGTAGAAACTAGCTCTCATCTTTATTCTAAAGTATGTCAAATAAATAAAACCCCAGATTGCTATCTGTTATTTCCCTTCAATGAGATTGCTGCTTAAAAGGTTACAAACGATGATGTTTTTGCTTTTGCAGAAGGTTAGGCATTAAACTTCTCATATTGCCTTGCAGGGATCAAATACAGTCTGTTTGTTGTCAGATTTTTTAAGCTTCGTCTTCTGCAACACCCCTCAATGCAACAGCTACCACCTCCCCACACACCAGTCTACCCCCGAGGGACTTTACCTTGCCACCTTTACAGCACCCCTCCTTCTAATCCCTAACCCCACAGGCATTTTAACACCTAAACAAATAGCCATGAGCTCCTCAGCTGTAGTTTCCAAGTTACAGATTTGATTTTGTGTTGCTTGTCAGGTGCCTAAGCAGTGTGAGCTGCTATTGTGTGCCGTGATACCTTGTCCCCTTACAGTCTTACCTGGGACTGCTATCCAACCACTGAGCATCATACGGACATATAACCTAGAACACAACTCATTGACTCACAGGGGCATAACATTCAACATGAAGATTTGTCCTGGGAGTGCACTGTTGCTCACAGTGCCTGCTCTAGGTTTTCCAAAGGGGCCAAGCCACAGCCAGCATGAAACAGGGGCCTTACATGATTCACAGCACGCTGCTTCATCCTATGAATCCATTCCCACAACATCATCCCACCTTGCTAAAGTAGACAGAGCCTATGCTATCACTAACTAGAGCAATCCTGCTTTTTATTCTGCCATAATACACCCCTATAGCAGCCTCTATGCTATAATATATTCAGACTCAACCTGTCTTTGGAATTTGCTTTCCCAATAGCTGTCATGCTCCAGCACTTGTCAGTTGTCTCTGATAACCAAATATTACTCTGATATTCACAGCGTAACTTAGAAATTCCCTACATAAACTACAGGGAATTCTGCCAGTTCTGAGATAAATTAACTGCTTATCAAAGGCAAAACTGACAAGTGTGTGGGATTGGGTTTTTTTTGTTCTTTTTTTTTTTTTTTTTTTTTTTGCATGAATCCATGGTTTATTACTTCCCAGGCCCGTAATGCTACTTAGCTTTTTCATGATCTATCCATGAAGACCTTTAGATAGATCACCTCGGCTCAATAACAACACAATTACAACCACTTAATGTGTTTAAGGGAACAGTCCCAGCTTAATTTCTGGTAGGAGCATGCTCTGCTAGCAAGGCAAAACCCATCAGCCTGTGCTCAAACCTTCCTTTATCTGCTTAGCCAGAAACTTCCCTGCCCAATAGCACAAGGATGAGAGCTCAGTCCCTGATTCCAGCTCCTCGGGGCAAATTCCACACAACTCCTTTCAGGATTTGACTGTGGCTCTCTTCCCTTTCTCACACCCGGATCAGTATCACCACAGTTCCTTTGCCTGAGGTTATGCTAAGCTCTGGCAGATCATCCTTCTTTTTCCACATGAAATCAGCCTTCTGTGTCGCGTTTTGGAGGTTATCTTCTAAAAACCCCCAAATTGAGCCTGACAGCAATTGAGTCCCAAGCCACAGTTTTCTCAGGACTTAAATGCCAAAGCATTTTGGCTTCCCATGCCCCAGGAAAAGAAGCCCACTTCAGTGACCTCATGTGCACAAGGATGCCAATTCCTCCTGGCCGGAAGGACATGAGAAGGCTACCAAAAGGTCACCAAGATCTGCCCTACACGTATGGCAGCCCAGGCTTATGCTCAGTAGCCTGCCTACAGAGAAGCTGGCACTCCACCACTACATAACCCATCCCACTCTGCTGCACATGGTCCATTATCCTTCCAGCAATTTCCCAACCTCTCCTTCTGGGGTGTGTGTGGGGAAAGGTATAATGTTTCCAACATGGAACAAAAGGGTGGGCATATTTCAGTGCCAGAGCAGAACTGACACTGCCCACACAACCTGGGGTTTGGAAATAATGTATTTATAGAAGTACATTAAGACCAATTTAGAATAGGTTGATTAGATAAAGTAATGCTCATTCAGGCAAGCCTAAACAATTTTCTTATTTCATTGAATCAGCAATAATGTACTCCTACAAATGCAATAAATATATATCTAATCACCTCCTCCTTTAGTGACTTCTCCCCTTGTTCCTTTCGGTTGGCAGCATTTGGTTTGGGTTGTTTTCAGAAAGGGAAAAAAACCCCAGTAACTCATTTATAAACATTCCCTTCCTGGTAATTTTATTTTATCTCTGTAGCATAAGGCAATCTAGCAGAAGCAAACATTGTTTACTTGTTAATACCAAGCCAGAACTCTTAAAGAGAGTCGATGAGACCACAGAGGAAAACTTGTTTTCTTTGTTATTCTGCTGGAAGACCTGCGGTAACATGTCAGACATCGGTAGAGTCTTTTGGGGAAAATACAAATAGTTCCTCTGTTTTCATCCATATGCATGGGAAATTGTGCTGGTCTACAAGCACTGAAAGATGTCGTGTTGCTGCTCCAGCTACATTTTCTCACACCATAAGAACGCCTGCTTTAAGGACAAAGTAACTGCAATTTGTAATTCAGAAATAAAGGTATTAAAATCCCGACTATTTGATTGTGTTACTGGATCAACTGATTATCGCAAGGTGCATCTCAAGAGACACACAGCACTAACTGCAGACCAGGCTTCTGTGCCTGCAGTCCCCAGCAATGCCTGAGTCCCTGCACCCCACAGCCCTTGGGTGAGCCCCAAAACCAGGATCCAACACACTGGCACTCAGAGAGATGAACTGAGAAAATGAGGGGCTGCAGGCAAGTGAGGGTCCTAGCCAGGCATACGCATAAAAAATCCTTTTGTTTTTGTTGTGCAGTGACAACATATGCTATTAGGACACTGGCTGTTTACCTGTGGGTTTCATGGCAATGTGATTATTTTTATCCAAGAGTACCTTCAGCTCAGTATTTCACAGGCATTTGTAGCTCAGCTTTCCTCCCAGTCTCTCCCTTCTCTTTTTACCCTCTCCATTATTTGCCTCTAGCTTTATGAGCAATTAATATTTCTTAAAAGCAACCTGGGGGGAAGAATTGTATTTGTCACCTCCTTTCTATGCATTTGATGTTGAGGTACAAAGGCACATACATGTTCCTGCACTGATTTCATGAAAATAGACATGAGGAAATTTGTGCTGCTGGGCAGAATTTTTGCAGCTGTTTGTGCCCAAACTAAATTCCCAGGCATATGCTCTGTATAAAGCCTCCATCAACCACCAACACAGACAATTGATTCATAAAGTATATCTCTTATGAAGAGAGACTTTCTTTATCCCATGCTACAAATTCAAATTTAATCAAGGATTCTGCTTAAGCAGGCTTTTTTTTTTCCCCCATAACCAAGTCCAGCAAATTTCTGTGGATCACTGTGGATTCAGCGAGGGGATGTTACTGGGCTGCTACCAGAGCTCACTCCCTCCTAGAGAGAAAATGGCAACATTTGGCCTCTAAAAACCAAAAATGTTCCAATTTAGCAAATACGTAGCATCCTTTGCAGACAATAATTTACTCCAGCAAGATGTTGGGTAAAAACTCTCTAAGCCAGAACTGGGTTTTCAGAAATCCTGCGTGTCCAGCTATAAAAGTCCAATCTTTAACAATTTGGCAAGCAACGTTCAAACCACTTACAATACCACTAACTGTTTTGAAAAGTACTAGGCAAGAAATGAGTGTGGGTTTTTGTCTTGTGCTGTAACTGTAAGTGCCTAGTCACTCCTAGGGACTTAATAAACCCACCCAGAAACCCAGGAATGATTAAAGCCTCACCATTAGCTTCAATGGGATACAGGTTTTACTCCACATCTTTCACTTATGTGCCTGGATATAGGTTTAGAAACCTAACTGTAATTTGCTTCTCTTGGAAATCTAACTCTAAAAATTCCAAACAACCAACAAGGATTTAATTAGGAAAACAAAATTAGTCAGACTTGCGTAGCTCCACAGCAATGCGGACAGCTCAGTGGCTATTTCTAAGGAGTCAGCATGAAAGCCTGGAAGAAGATTTGCTGGTTTAGGGCTTGTACTATAATTTTGTTTGACTCAGGATTAATTCTGCTCCAAACTGAATCGAAAACAAATGAATATTTACATTCTTTGTGCTGTAGACAACACCCAAAGCAAGGAGTACGTTTCCCCAGCTCATCCTGAGTGTGGTACGGGTGCAGCTCAAAGATCCGACTGGTCATATCTCAGCAACTGGGGGCCTGGGAAGGAACCTGTTCTTCAACTCATCCAGCAATGAAAGCAGGAAAATAAACAAATCCTACTGATAAGAGAGATTCAGTCAGGAAAAGCTCAGCTGATTCTCCAACTCCAGCACCAAGAATAGTTCCCTTTGAAAAGATCCAGATATATTTGCATAGTTGCATCAATTTTCTGGACCATCTCTGGTAAACTTTTCTCCACTACACATCCTTAGGAGAGTTCCCTTTCCTTGATGTTTTCCCCTGGAGCATCACCCCATCTTGAGCAACACTGCTCAGCATGCCCAGCCTTGATGTGACCAGGGCAAAAGTCAGCTATGGTCCTCGTTGGCAAGGAGCTACTGCAGAGAGCAAGAAATTCATAGTGAGAGAGAATGAAAGTCATGATGAAAAAGTGTGAGGCATTTGCTGGAGGGGACCAAAAGAACTCTGCGCAGAGAAAACTGAGGAAAAAAATTAAGCAGAGAAAAAAAAGAAATGTAGGGCCAGGAATTTGCTGGCAATGCTGTTCTCTAGAACTCTACTGGCCTTGTCAGACAAATTAAGATATTTCTGCTTACTACCTAGCTTTTTTCCCCTGCTTTTTAAGGATTTTATGACAATAATAACCCCACAATACCTTGCAGCACTCGCTCTCACATGCATGCACAGATTAAGTCTCATATAATGCACTTCCCATTACTGAGCAAAGGTGTGAGTGCACCTGCTCTGCATTGCTTCAGGCAGACAATTGCCCTGTCCTAACCCCTTCTGCAGCCAACATGGCAAGCAATTTATCACCATCATATAACTTCATTCACTTCCCTGCTGAGTGACAGCCATCAAAAGTCTCATTATTGGCTTGCTACTAGGTGGCAAGGCAATCACATCACCTAACAAGGTCTTAAAGAGGACAGAAACTTCCTAAATCCCATTACTGAGGGGCCCTCCCTCCCCCAAGATGAAGATTTGAGCATGTTTGTGCCACAGATGTCAAATACATTTCTGACTCTTTTTAATCTTTCAACCTTGCTTCCAGGTGAATGAAGCAGGAAAGTTCTCCTCTAGATGCATGGATTTGCTTCATGGAGTTTAAAACCACGAACAGTTGAATTTGGTGGATGTTTTCAAGGCAAATCCACTTACCTGACTAATAAGCAAGCCTTCTGGGCAGGGACAAGTCATGCAATGATTTATCCTCAGCAACTCCAGCACAGTGCTAGGAGTGTATTTCTCTACAATGCAAGAGGACTGTTTTCATGCTTTCAAACCTATCACTGGAAGCAAAGCCAAAACCCTTCCAGAACTGCCAATTCTATTAATTTCTGGGGAGTGAAATGGCAAGGGGCACTTGTGGCAAAATCCAAAGTCAGATTAATAATGACAATCCAGGCAATCAACATTCTGTAACTTGGTGGCTCACAACATTTGCTGATGCTGCCAAGTCTGGTAGGAAGTGGCTGCTGCCAACCACAGCTAAGCACAAGCCATTCTGAGTTCACTGTATGGTTTTGCTGCAGTCACGTCAGGTCTGAAGCATCACCTGTGGATTCCTTTCGACTTCTCCACGGTAGGACCTGGAAGGGCTGGGCTTATCAACAGCTGCACACCAGGGAGAGATGAGAGCAGAAACAAGCCAAAGCCAACAACAATCCAAGATACCAGGTTTTGGCCAGGTCTCCTGAGTGCAATGCAATGAGAAAAGCTGGCTTAATATCTTGAGCCTATGTAGTTTGCTTCCCAGTGTGACTGCCAATATGTGGGCCACTTCTGTATCACACATGCACTGAACAGGGTCCTGCTCAGGAGGTCAGACCTCCTGGCCATTAGTGTCTGTACAGGACAACCCTGCCTTTGAGATAAATACATTTACCTTCCAGGAACAAGCAGACATGCCTGCATCTCAAGGCAAGCTGCAGTTTGCATGCATCCTGCACATCTCCAAGCATCAGGACTCAGACATTCCCCTTACCATGACAAACCAGGGGCTCTTTTGATGCTGTTCGTATGTGGGAAGATGCGAGCAACTGTACCTATGGACATGAAAGCGGCAACTGCTCTCTGCCATGGGCTGGAAAAACTGCCTCCTTCAGCACCAGAAACGTGCATCCTTGGTATGTAAAGGAGAGCTGCTGATGCATTGTCATGCAGAGACTATTTTAAAGTATTTTTATTTTCTCTCTGCTTTTTTTTCCTTTGAGTTTAGAATATAGTAGTCTGGTACACTATGCTGACTCCACAAAGCAAAAGTATTGCTTTCAAACTTGTGGCCTTGTAACACAGATTTATATTAAGACAGACTCAGCAAGTCCAATGGAAGAGAAAAAAACCCCAAAAATCCCTGTTCTTTTTTTTTTTTCCAGTCTTCATTTCACCTTCAGGATTTGTCCCTTTAAAAATCAGAGCACCTACACAAATGCACAAGTGTACATACACGTATATATGCACATCTTAAAATATATGCAACAGATACCATTCCTTTTCCATTCAAGATGCTAGTTACATTTTTCTGTATCTGGTTGTGCTGGAAGAGGAGAAGCTTTTTGTCTCCTGCTTTTTGTTCCTGGCTCTGGTATGACAAGAAACTCAGATGGACAATTTTTCACGAAGAAACACATGGAAAAAAGGACCTGCTTAGCACAGAAGGGCTTTCCATGTGAGGAAAAGGCAGGCATTAATGGTCTCCAACACACCTGTAAAATTGCTAGACTTTTACTAAACAGTTACTAGAACCATGACTTTGTTTTGTCAAGAGGAGCAATGAGCGCAGGGGGAGCTTGGACACCCTCCAGTTACTCATCATCTGGATTCCTTTACAGCAAAGTACTGAGATGCACCTATAATTATGGTTGCTAAAAACTTTTCACTGGAAACTATTTTTTCTATACTTTCTTTCCTCTAATATTGCTAGATAATTGACACATTCAAATAATTTCCATTTCTTGTCCAAAGCCCAGGTATTTTCATTCTGTAAAAGGTTATCTCAGTCAGTTATTAGAAGAATTTTAAAAGAATTTCTAATTTTGCTCAGAACCATTCATGGAAGACACTTGGTAGTTGCTGTAATAGCAATGTGCACAGCATTAAGACTTGCTGATGATGCGTGTACTTCACAGACCCTCAAAACATTTAGTTACATTCTTCCCATACAGCACCATGGCTGCTTATTTAGACTAATTTATAGCAGCATCTGGGACTTTTGGTCAAAATTCCCCTGGGGAACAGATCAGAAGGGAGAATGGGACAAGGACTGAAACAAAGCCAAATCACAAGAACAGCTTACAATGCATAAATTAACCTTTTTAATCACAAACAACACTACATCCTCCACTTGACTCTGCTACAACTGGACATCAAACTGCAGCAGATACTAGGGCAAATTAATGATTCTTTATTTTTGTGCAAGCCTGCTGATGAAGTTCAATCCCTTTGCTAGCCAAGGTGATCCAAATTGAACTAGCAGGTTTTTATTTCTTAGTCCAGGGAAGTCTCCTGTCAGCTGGACTTGAAGAAGTGGCCAAGAAAACAGAATGTACCCCAGTTCAGGAATCCACCAGGTCTTGACCTCAGGTCTGAAATCTCTCTCTTCCATCCACACTACTAAATCCACACCACCCCTGCAGAGCACCGCTGCATAATACCTGTTTATCAAATGGGTATATTTAGATCTTGATCGCCTTGTCTAATTGTGAAACATTATTCAGAGGTCATATGTTAAATGTACTATACCAGCTGGCTTCACACACACCCCCCTTAAAACACATCCATCCACAACCCAAGTGTGTTGGGATATTTTTTTGGCGGGGGGGGGGTTGTGGGCTGTTTTGGTGGCTTTTTTAGAAAGAATATTCAAAAGTTCAACTTTTGCCAATTAGGTTTTTTTTTAATCTCCTTTTCTTTTTCTTTTTTTAAATCAAACTGTATTTCAAGTACAGATCATCTCTACAGGAGTCAGTTCTTATTACCAGTGGACTTCTTAATTAATGTTCACCCTGTCTTTTTCTGTTGCTATATTGAATTTGAGTGCATATGGCTTAATAGACACACCAGATGCTGCTTCCCTAGGTTGTTTAGGAGCTAATGCCTTATCATTTGAAGGTTTCTAAAAAAAAAGAGAGGCTCATTATCTAGTAGATTAACCATCAGTTCAGAAGGGGAGACAACCTGGAGGAACTACCTTGCCTGGGTGTAAACCAAAGTCCAGACTTTAGGAAGGGCTGTGCTGCTTCTTCATTGGAGAAGGAAGTAGGCACCCTGGGCTCCTTTCTTTTTTTCAAAGCCTATCAACGGTGAAACAATAACTTCCAGAAATAGCATAATTCCCGCCCACCCTTCTCCAGCCAGGTAAGGGCTAAACCCAATGGACTCTTGACTTCTTCCAAGGCTGGAGCCTCTTTCTGCTCCAGTCATTTATTTCCCATTTCACCCTCCCTAACGGTTCAGAAGGTGAATAGAGATATAAAAATACTGCCTTTAACAGCTGCCTTGCCACCCACAGAGATACCAGCAGTCAGCCAGCAGCGACATCTCAGACTCAGGCACATGGCTGAATGACTGAGTATGGTGATACCCATCGCCCACTCTCCTCCCCCCGACCCAAACAGGTCAGACAGAAATGTAAGCAAATCTTGCTCTCTTTTACTGAGAAACCCAAAAATATATCCCACGTGTCACTTTAAATGTATGAGCTGACATTTATTCATCTAGAAAGTAGACAGGCAGGAGTCCAAATATCACTGGCTGCCAGAAACATGGGTGATGCAGTAAAGCACGTGAACGAAGGGTTAAAGTTTATAAAATGTTTTATAAACCAGAGTTATGTTGGTAAATACATACAGTGCAAACTAGGCACCAGAGAAAAGCTTGCAGTATATGCTAGTGAATGTGGTTTTAAGTATCCAGTGAGACAACCTACTTCTGAAGTCAAACTCATTGAAACAACAAGCCTTTGTAGCATCTTTAGGCTGAGGCAGCTCTAAACAATTTTTACATTTGAGAGGATTAATATGGAAGATCTGACAAATCTACATCCACAGTTGTCATAGATTACAACTACAATACAGCCTGATTGCCAGTATCATCAATTTTCTTGTGTTGGGTTAATAAAAAAGAAAAAGAAGAAAAGAAAAAAGAAAAGGGACAAAAAAACTCCCAAAAGCCAATCACCCCCATTCATATTCAATCCCCAAAATGCCAGCCAGGACCCAATGCCTTGCCACATCATGGTTGCTGGCAGCAGAATGCTACTCCTTCTAATGTCAGAAGCTGCTCAGGCTGCCTCCCAAAGGGACATAGCTTTTCTCTGTCTCTCCTAGTCTCATCAGAAAGCCTCAGCATGCCTGGAGGAGCCAGCAGGGATGGGCTGCAAAGACATACTGTGGGACTGCTTTATTTTCCCCATTTCAAGCAGGTAACACAGTCCCTGAGAGCAGAGGCTTAAGTTCTGCACATGCACAATTCCTCTGTAAAAATCTTCTCCTTTTGGCATACTGGCAGCAGTTCATAATTATGGTTCATAATTCTTCCAAAATGGAGAGGCTGGTGATACAGGAATCTACAGAAAGAGCTGAATCAGCATTTTCCTTGATTTTCCTTCATTTCACAAGGAGTCTCCATACGGAGAAAGTCTGAACTTCAGCTTTTTGCTTCCAAATGTGGTTAAACCATACCTCCAGTTTATTTGGAGCAGGTGGTGCAGTAAAGATGCTAAAATGAGTTTATGGGCAGGGTTATATGACTTAGTATGACTTCTGGTAGACAATGACTAGCAGTGGAAGTCCTCTCTGCTTTTCAGTCCTCCGCTTTGTAAGCTTTCTTCCTCAAACCAAAAGAGAAATACTAACTCATAATCTTTAGGCCAAGCCAGCCAGCTCCGAGCACTGCTGCCAGGCTCTGCAGCCAAGGCAGAAGCCTGTGCTGGAGCATTCATTTACTCCCACCCAGCAAGGGAAGGTTTCACCTACCCAAACATTTATCGCCTGCATCAGGCAGCCCATGGCACGAATGGGTTGTCCTTGAAAGACGAGAGCTCGTTACTCCACATGAGCATGCCATGCTCCAGTCTCTCTCTGGAGAGTGTTAAATATAAGCTGCTTTAGACTTCTGCTTCTGGAAACATGACATGCTGACAACAACATGAGGAGAGACAAGGAATTTGTGCAAAAATAGCTTACTGCAGTCCAGCCAACCTCCAACACATTTTGCCTCTCTAGTGCTATCACACAGGAATCTTCACTTTTAAAAAGCAAGAGTTGAAACCAGCTAGGAGAAAAACACAAAAATATCGATGCTTACAATGGTAGAAATACAGAGGGGAAAAAACATAATGACAAAGTGTTCACAAAACACAGGGTCCTGAAGAATTCCCTAGCTGTGCTTCACACAGGCCAGGACAAACCCTTCAATGGCAGGTTATAAATATGCTTTCAAGTAGGTAAGGCTAAACATCCCATCCCCAACTCAAGAGCAACTGGGGTAATTTTCCAAGCCTCACTAATGCCAGCTGATTAGGAGCCACAACCTTAACTAACAGCTACCTAGAGCTTGATCCCTGCAGCCTCACTTAGGCACTCAAAGGTCCTCAGCTGCAAAGATGCTGGTACTGCATCAGCCAGGAGGAGGCATCATCTCAGGCCTCCCACAGAAAGACCTATTGTAATCAGCACTTCTGGGCACCTACCTAACATCAATGGCAATTTCTGTCCAGAGGCTTTTAGAGACAGCCCATCAACCCACAGCCCAGCTGCAGCCTGCCCCAAAGTGCCTTCATTCAAGTTCAGGCACACCCTGAAGCCACAGGAGGTGAGAAGATCCCTTCATGCTCTAGACAACTCTCCTCCCCGCCATGTTTCCCTGAAGAGCCATGAGGAGCTCTGCAAAGCTCCTCCGGCCCCAGCAAAGCCTCCTGCTGCTGCAGCACCTTGGCTGCCTGGCCAGCTCTGGTGGGATGGGTCTGTCACCACACCTGTGCCTGGGATGGTCCCTGTGCTGCATAACATGGCAAGTGCCAACTCTGCTGCCAGACAAGGGAGGTCTGACAACACAGTTTTACAAGGGGAATTAGAGCCTTTACATCCAGCCCATGATATGAGTGCTTCACTGTGCTGGGGTTGGAAGGTTGGCTGATGATTTATAGAAGACATGAAGTGGCCTTTGGCTTGTTTAGTATCTGGCTAGATAGGAGCCAGCCTTTGAAGTACAAGCTCATTCAACAGATCATTCTTCCAAGGTGTCTTACTACCTCTAGTGTAAATCAGCCCAGAGATAACTTCACAAACATGAACATACGCTTCCTTTCAATCTGCTCCTTCAACACTTCCTGATACACAGGTCCCAACCCAGAGACATGTATGCATAGTGCCTAATGTATTGCATCAGGGAGATATTTTCAGGGAATAAAGCTGTGCACAGGCACAGTTCAGAGGAGGGGGAGCACGCACACGTGCACGCACATGAGAAGTAAAAGCAGAACAGCACTTAGAACAAGCAAAAACGCATCATAATTTAAGTGCAGCCACCTAATCCCTTTTCTTTCAGGTCTGTAAGGCACAACATCACATTGATAACATCATCTTATCAAGCCACCAACCAACGCTATGCAGTGTTGTTGCTATTTTTTTTATTCTCAGGGAAAAAAAATCTCTTTAATGAAGCTGTTCAGCCTTATGTTTGAACAGCAAAAGCAGGAGCTGACCTCATCAGTGTTAAAGAGTTACAGGGGCCGAGAGTGTTTTCTCACTGAACATCAATTCCAGCTCTTTGAACCAATTGCCACAGATTCCAGGAGCTTGCCCACACTACAATTTTCACACTTAGCAACTGTAAAATTGTTAAAGCGATATCTTTCCACACGGTTGCTCTCTTATTAGTGCTTAGTTTGGCATGTCACCGTAGTTACGGGCCTTAAATGCCACTTTCCGGGGTAACCTTGGCCATGAAATCGGAAAATCAGATCATTTTCTGGTCTGTTTTTTTCTTTTTCTCTGGATGAGATTAGATTTTGCTACGCCTGACTGACAAATCTCATTTGGGATTCCAAAGGAGGCTGAAGCCCTGACCTCCTTAAGAAGTAGGAGGCAAAGATGTCTCAAGCTATGATAAGAAAGAAAGAGCTAATTTCAACACATCACGTAACAGGCAATTAGTAATTAATTTGCACTGAGAGACAAACATGCTTGCAAAATATGTTCAGAGAGTGCCTTCCTGTCAAGTCAGGGAGCTTAGTTTTATTTCTCTAAAACAATGCTAAAACATACGAGGTTTTGTTCTTCCTCTGTGTTATTTATTGCTGTCGTATTTATCTCAGGAAAACAGAACTATGGGAGTTAGGGGCTTTCTTTAACATTTTAACTAAATGCAGTGAAGAAGCAGCCCACCAGCATTTTCAATAATTATTTTTTAACCATGTTTAAGTGATTATTTGACCTTTCTGTTGCTATAATCTTTTGACAGCTCATTATGTTCCAAGCATGTTATCTGTGCTAGATGCAGTGTTACTTAAAAAGGATGACAAACTGCACATCAACTATAATGAAAAACAGACAAATGTCAAAAAAATTCATTTCTAGTGTTTAGTCATGCTCCTGTTGAAAGTTAACATCACATTAAATACTATTATGGAATATCATTCAAAATGACAGGGCAAAAGCTCAGCTGCTCCATCAAGTAATACACTTTAAACTGCAAGACTTCAATGGCTGATCCACAGAGCTGTAATAACTGTAATAATAATACGTAGGACCACCCACTGACACTCTGAGACTTACTGCTGATTAACTAGGAATAAAAAACCGTATCAATTCAGCAGAGATTCCCTGTACTAAGATTTTCATTTTGGTTATTATTCTTAACATCCCCAGAGAAAAAAAGAAATCAATCAATTTGCAGACTCTGGAAATATTACAGATGAGAAGGATTAAAATACAAGGAACTCTAGAGAGATTATAATCTTTGCCAAGAGTTATCCCCAAAGCCACATCTTCAACTAGAAAGGCTGTAGTAAAATTCAAGTACACCCAAGAAGCACAGGCTCACAGGGTTTACCTCCCCTCAGGAAAACTTCCTGGGACTCCATACAAACTTCAGTGCAAGCGCAAGCTGAGGAACCAATTTGAAAACTTATGCATGTGGACTTATTTCAGAGCTATAAGCCTCAAGAAGGCTTCTTCCTTAAGTAGCAGGTCCAGCTCTTTGAACTGCCTTTCATAGAAAGCTGTTTACAGACAGGTTTGCAGAGCTGGCGAAAATGGATGGTCTCTCCCAGAGAGCAACGCAGAGAGGGGAGGCTTTTCTGAGCAAGACTAAGCTTGCAACAGGAACCACCCCTCCAAACCCAGCTTCAAAACCCCCACAAAGCTGGCATGCCACTATCATGATAGGAAAGCCTGTTTTGTGCCTTTCCAACCTTGCTGACAGTTGGAGGCTGCTAAACTTTTCCACTGTTGCCAATTATCGCCAGTCACTTGAGGCAGGGTAAATGAGGCACACTGACAAGTGACAGTAATCGATTTTTCATCATGCATTTTTTATATTTAGACAGGGAGTGCCAAGCTAATGAAATGAACTACTAAAGTACAAAAGTGGATTGCAGCATGTCAAATAGTCTGTGAAAAGCACCCATCTCAAAGTCCTTCAGTCTTTCACTGCCACCCTGCCTTGCACCTACTGCTTGGCTTTGACTTCAGTGGTCTTAGCAAAGCAGGCGCACAGGCAGGAGTTCCTTCACACCCAGCCAATCAGGCCAGATCCACACACTGCCAACAAGGTGACCAGAAGGAGCCCCAGGGAGCATCAGTTCTGGAGAGACCCTGGTGAGGCAAAATCTCACACACACATTACAGACAAGACAACAAGAAAAAGACTTTCTCAGCCATTACCTGCCAATGTTAAATGGCAGAAACCACAAAAGCCATCAGTAACGCCCTCTAACATCTTGAGCAAAGGTTCTGAATTAAATAAATACATCAATGCTACTTTAAAAAACTGAAATCCCTTCATTTTAATGGTTACTGCATAAAATGTAGACTTGGGGATCAAGGCTTAAGAGCCTCCTGTCAAAAGTCTCTGCAAGTATCACTAAATGCACAGGTATGTGAGTAATAATATGCTGCAGTCTTTCCCGCCACTACCAAATCTCCGTGAATTTAGTGCTCAAGGATCATATCGCAACTCAGAGATAAGTAGGAATTTGGGGACGGTCTCTTGTTATTTCAAATCATCGCTGTCCTACTCACAAATTGCAGTTATGTAATGCAAAACCTTAATCATTTACTTCCTCATTAGACATTCACAGCTTTCCCTTAGACAAAAAGCAGTCACGCCCTGCTCCAAGCCCACCCCAGTGTTGATGCACAAGCTGGGATACAGCTTGGCTTCTCCGCCTACATCACAGACTGGCACCTGTTTGGACCAAGGATGAGTGGGCAGTTTCATATGCACACCCTGCACACAGGATATCCCATATGAAATATTATTTATGGGTGAGGAATGAGACAAGGCAGTTTGGGAACCTTGTCCAGTGATAACCCAATTCTCCCAGATCTGCAGCAGAACAGGAGGCCAAATTCCTCAAGTATTTGTTTCTTAACAAGCAAAAGGCTTATTCATCTGTTATCCCAGTTAACAAACAGGAGAAAGGACTTCCACTGTGAAGATAAATGTCAGTAAATTTCAACACTCCTGGCTATTTTGCTGCTTAGAGGACAATCACATGACTTAGAGTCTTTTTTCAGGCAGAAGAATCCTTTCCAAGCCTGGTGCTCATCCCACATCTTGTTGATTTGTCTCCCCCTGATCAACTCACCCTACCTGCTTCCCGTGTGATTGAATATTAATAGCATGAAATTTCCTATTTCATGTTACAAAGATCTTTATCTGTTGACAGTCTTGTATTTGATCTTCATCTTTTCTGCTTATCCTATGTTTTTGTTATGAATAAAATAAAAATTAAAATGAGTAAGGTAATAAAGTGAAATGAGATCATATAATGAATATCTTGGGCATTACACATAGAAGGAAATTAGAAGGAGTTCTGTAGAGCCGCGTTTTTATTCAACAGGATATTAACACACACATGTGTCTTCAAGACCTAAATCAGAGCATCTTTTTATCACTTGCAGTGACACAGGGGACTGGTAGGAGGAAGAGGATGTGGATAGTGTTGTAAATAAACTGTTCAGATCCTCCAGCAATGGAAAATATAAACAGGTAATAAATACCAATTTGATAAAGCCCAAGTTTCTGCCTGTTCTCAGGTATCTGCATCAGACATGGAAATCAGGGAAATCTTACTTCAGTATGGTGTGATGTTCATTCCTATTGCAATGCAACAAGAGAACTGCTGGGAACAACCCTAACTGAATGGAAAAATGCAGTGATTTAATCACCATGGGGTTTGTTTTTAATTAGCATCAAGAACTTTGCTCTGATTTTTTTTATGACAGTATTTCTGCTAAAAAAAAATAACAAACAAAGATTCAGCCTGGCCAGTTTTGGCAAGCGTCCAAGTTTTTTTGCCCCCAAGTTGCTTGGTTCAAGAAGGAAAGGTCTGATGCTTTCACCATCTGCATTTTGACTTTTGTCCCTCGGTTCTGTTAAGGCCTCTGTCCTGAGACAGCCTCATTTGCAGCACAGCTCTCACATCTATTTCTATCATGAGGAGGATGAATTGCAAAGGAGAGATTTGCACGAAGCACCTCTACGTTAAAAATGAATTGGTTTGAACTCATCTTTCCCCATTAGATCAAAAATATGGTACAATTGAAGGGAAAATTCAGTTAGCTCCGCTTTGCTCATAGCTCAACACTATCTTGGAGGGCAGAGACACAAGGAAGACACGAGTCCTTCAGGTCCTCCTCTACAACACAGCCACTCTTCCTCCTGGGATCTGCTATGTCCTTTTGCTTGTTTCTGGCATCTCAAGGGATTCACCACAACCAGAGCTATATTCCCTCTCCTTTGCTTATTTTTCTTTCTACAGAAATGTTCCAGATCTTTTTCTTCAACTCACCCTGCTTCTGTCAGAAATGCCACAACTGAGTCAAGGCTTTATGCTTTAAAAACCAACCTTCACAGTTATTATTCTTGCAGCAAAGAGGGGAGTTAGTGTTATCAGTCACATTGCTCTCCACCAGAAATGTAAACGGATAGTAAAGGGTATTTTCTTATATTAATATGTTTGTAAAACTTTTGGAATTTATAAGGCTCAGAAAGGTCTAAATTGTTGCAATCCATCACCCGTGGGGTTTTCAGGGCAAAGAGGTGATGGTTCTCTCAGTAACAACTTAATAAGAACTTCAGGTTTTGGAAATTAATTACAACAATACGATTCACCATGGGCCCGGTATCTTTACCTTCAAAGGGACTCTATAAAAAAAGAACCAAGTAACTTGCACTTAACCTTTTTATCTACTGAACTTTTTATTTTAAACATTAATAAAACTAAAACTATGTGCTGTCTGTAGTATAGCACTGTATTTTCTCAGCATAATAAACAGGCTATTTTACAAGCTACATAATTTATGTATATGGTAAATCCAGAAGAGAAAACTTACCATGATTAATAAGTTTAACATTTTTACTTAGGTCACGTAGTCACTTTCCAAAGACATCAATAAAATGTTTTAGAGTTAAATAACAAATCAGTCACTGACAAGATAAATCACTGTAATGGGCAACTACTTTCCAATTACACTTTATTTCTGCAGAAGTCATTTTGGGGAAACAGCATTAATTGCCATTTGGAATTGATAGGGCATTACCACCAAGCAGGGAGAGAGGCATCTCAGTTCAAAACTGTAAATGTCCTGTGTGATGCCAGCATGATACTTAAGTTGAAAATAAATCACAAACAGCATGAAGATAGCAGGAGTGATAGTTCCCCCACTCCCCATAACAGACGACCTAAATAAATGAGAAACACAGTTCTGTAAAAGGTAAAATGTTTCATCTTCTTTTCTTCTTTTGAAACAAGCTATTCTTTTATCCAGTAGTTTAGCTGGAGACGTTCTATGGCACTCATTGACTGCAAATACGCAAAGGTATTCGTTACTTGCAATATGCTTTTACTGATGCAGACTCCTTCCAAGGACAGGCAAAAATGCAGGAAATAAACCCAATGCTTTCTGTGCAGTTACAAGATGGCCAAAAGAAGCAAAGCATTTTCAGAAAAACCTCTTGTATCAAAATAATCAAAAGAGGAAAAAGTCAGGATTGGTAAAGCAGATCTTATTTGGTAAAGCAGATATTACAACTACCCACAGTTCTAGCAATTCCCACAGTCCTACAATTTGGAGTGACTTGCTACTTAAACAGTACAGGAGAGGGAGCTATTTATGGGACAAACCTAACACAAAATTGACAAAATATGTCTATTTTAAATAGATAAGAAATCACAACATATTAAGGAGGGAAATATAATTAGAGAATCCAAATTCCTTCCAACTGTGCCCCCAAAGCAGGACTTCCCATTCTCCCATCAGTTTAAGTCAGAGGTACCTAAAAATGTCTGGCATCTCCAGACATTGACAGTGCTACATGGACAAAGCGTGGGGAATAGTGGATACTCTTCTAGGATTGAAATCCAAGTCCCCTTGTAGATGGCTACATCCATTTTTTGATTTGACCACATCTGCCAACAGACTCCAGAATACACCTACACCACAGGCAGGCAACGTGACCACAGCTCAGGTCAGCACAGCTACCTGCTGTGACTTACCAAGTCTCAAACTCAAGCATCTCAAGGGGATAACTGCTTGTACTAGGAAAAAAGTGTTTGATTTCCAGTTCAGCTAAGGCTTTATTATCGACTTATAAAATGCTCAGTTGCAAAGTATTGCTTTTGTGTCTGTGTGTACCTTTTTAAAATTATTGAACCAAGGCAAATTTCTAGACTGCACTAGAATCTGAGAAAGTTTGAATCCTTCCTTCTTCCCTGGTTTTGATCTATAAGTATTGTAAAATTCAGCATTAAGGAGAGATAAGAAGCAATTAAATTCAGGTCAGTGTGGCTTTCCATAATGCAGTAAGCAGAACCATCAATTCACCAACTTGGCATTGTTGGGCAGCACCTGAAGGTCCTATTGTAAAAACTCCAAGGGAAGCACTGTAGCCATCCTGCTACAGCACAAGCAGCCAGCACAGTGGATTGTCCTGCTTGGGCAGCACTGAGGGCATGCCCCACAAACAAGTCAGGCTGATCTTCAGCAGCAAATCACTCATTTCCAAAGAAGCTTCTGTGATATATTGTCCCAACAGCTGCCCTGGAGTCTCTCCACAGTCTTTCCACAATGCAGTGTTTCTGCAGTGATTTCACAGGCTGTTCATTTTCAATATTCACCACCCAGGCTGCCTGTGCTGCACCCTGATGTTTCTGTGCTGCTGCATGGGGGGCATGTGCATGAGAGTAGGTCAGACCATCTCCCAGGAGCCTCAGTGAATTCCAGGATCAGTTGGTTTACCTACTAATTGCAAACTTTGTTTCCCAACTGTTCATCCCCTTTCCCTGCTTGTCATTAATACTTTCATGGATATAAATGTCTAGGATGAGGCAGAAATGCTCTCAGACCCTCAGCTAATAGCTAGCATTAGTAAGGGCAAGCAGATGGGTATGCAAAAACCAAGTGCCAAGCATATTATTATGTGTAATATAGCAGTACCGATAGGCCCCAAATAAATCTCTGTGCCACTTAGTATACTTCATCCTAAAAGACAGTAAAATCTGGCTGAACTGACAAAAAGGTGAGAAACAAGAAGAAAAAAAAAAAGACTTGCCCAAGGTCAAAAGCACTGCTTTAAATATCCCAGCCTCTACTCCTTGTGCAGAGATGGATATGTTCACATCACACTGCAATGCCTTCCCCAGATTTACATCAATCCCATGCACTTCCTATTTAGTCCTCAGAAATCAGGCTGTGCATCTTCCTAAAAATGCACTTTCAACAACACATTCGAGCCATAAGTCTCCAGAACAAGACTGAACTTTCCGAGGGAGATGCAATTTTGTCCCCAATGCTGCCTTTTGCAAGACTCACTTGAAATTAGTCTTCTCAACACTTATTTGGGCACCTACATAAGTCACCCAAGTAGAAAAAGCCCTTGTGCTCTCTCAACTTCTAC
Source organism: Atrichornis clamosus (assembly GCA_013400975.1). Taxonomy (NCBI): domain Eukaryota; kingdom Metazoa; phylum Chordata; class Aves; order Passeriformes; family Menuridae; genus Atrichornis; species Atrichornis clamosus. Next base: position 3,737 of record WBMZ01016995.1, on the reverse strand, counting down.
TCACTTCAAGACCAAGTCTGACTCTCTGGGCAACTGTACAGGAGTTGAAACATGAATGTAGGTGACTCAGAGGAACCATCATTTAATATTTTGCCCTGATGGTGATCTATGTTTCTTCTGAATACTTCAACTATTTCCTCAGCTGCATGTCATGAAGGTGCGAAAAGATCAGAATTTTTATTTTGTCCAAAACAGCACTACCTAATTTTTTCTTTGATAACTAACTGCATTTCAGCATATGGAAGCCCTGTGTAAGTAGCCATGAAAATACATTATGATCTTCCTCCTTCCCCTCCACCTATTCACCTAATATTCCCCCTTCCCCAACCAACCTGGCAGGGAACAAGGTGGGTTAGGTTCCCTTTGGTGAAAAGGGAGAACACCTCCACTTTTACTGAATTTAGTGGGCAACACAAGGCTGCCTGAGTACCCAGCACAAGCTTTATCTGTTCAGACATAGCATTCGAATACAGCCAGAGGACCCCCACACCTGCCCAGTCACAGTCTGTGTTTCTGAAGCACACAGGTGACTTAGTACAGACAATAAAAACCTCTAGCCAGGCATTCAAAGAGTCCCTGCAGCACAGTGAAGCTTTTTGCAAAGGCCTAAAGCACCTCCTGAAATAAGTTCTCCATCTCCATGAGCATTACAAAATACTGAGAAGTTTCTAACACACAGTTTCTAATTTTGAATTATTGTTGCTTCCTTTGGATGTAGAGAGGGGGAACAACATGTTATAGATAATTTCTAGCCAGTAAAGAACAAAGGAAAAATTGTCGAGGTCTTATGGGCTGAATTGGGAGAGGCAATGTTTGCAGAAACTGGTAAGTTTTTATGTTGGCCTTTAGAGGCCAACAGAGGTACATGAGAACAGCTCCAATTTTCTGATTATGGGCATTCTGCTCGCACTAGGACACTGGTCACATGGAAGAACCCTCCAGCTGGGATTCTGAAGAGCTCTCAAAGGTTTGGGTCAACTGCGATTTCTCTCACAACACAGTGCATACATTTCAAATATATGAACAGATACAAGCCTCCAATTCCTTCTCAAAACACCATGAATTGTTGCACTACACTTTCAGAACAAAGACACAGGATTATTACATCTAAGAGCAAAAACAAAAAAACAACCCACATCCACCCAGGAAGAAACTAATTACAATATGAAAAATAATATAATATCCTAACACGCTTTGGGCACTGCAATAGAAAATAAGCACACAAGGAGCAGAAGAATATGGTGATATCTATGCTCTTGAGCCTTATACATAATTTCCCTAAAGCAAGGTATTGGGGAAAAGAAAGACTAGTAGAGCACACTAAGCATGAAAAAAATGGGGTAGAACCACGGATATTTCAAGGACATTTTCTGAACACAATTTATAGTTGTATTGCTAGCACTGAAGCAATGGGAACAATTTCCAGACTAACATAGAAAAGTAATGGGGTTTACACATGATGAAAACACTGTTTTCATTACTATCAGCAATACTGTGAGAGACGTCCTATCAAAACTGGGTGATAGCCATAACACTCCTATAAGGCTGTATTCATATATGCTTTAAAACACTACTGCAGTGAACTAAATCCAGCCATGGGTAGTCAAAATGAAATGTTTCAACAGGTAAAATGGTATTTTAGCTTTATTCTTAGGTAGTGAGTTGCTTTTGTTTTAAAAAGCTCCTTCACAAAGCTTTCTTAACTCCTACCATACCAGCCACTATTTCTCATGCTTAAGCTTTTTCCCTACAGACCTTAAATTCCAATCAAAAATACGTAAGAGTCAAAAAGGTAGCTTTCCACTGGTTTCTGAAACCAGTCTCATTTGAGACTGTACCACCCCTTGTCCTAAAATTTCCTCCTCAAAATGTACTTCCATTTGGCTTGCAATCATGGTTCAGCTCCCACACTCTCCCCTTCTCCTCTTTTTGCCCTTTATTCTGCACAGAAACACTCAAAAACCCTGAGAGAGAGCAAAAGCATGTTGCTGGAATGAGACTAACAGTGTTTTATAAGGATGACTGAATCAGACAGCTAAAGCAAGGAAGACTCAAAAGATCAGCTTTTGCAGTCACACATAGCGAGTCCCGAGCAAACAACTGCCACGCACTTCCAACACACCAACTCCCAATTACTTTCACCATAAAACCAGCAAGTATTGACTTGAAGGAAAAGGATGGGGACGGTTCCAGGTGGCCCTTCCCTTCCAAGGAGGATCTCTGCCCTGCAACCACACAGAAAACAGAAAAAAAAACCCTGGAGGAGCACATCACCTCCTTAGATGGCTTCATCACCCAAAACATGCAGCTGACTGCAGACAGAACAGCCAACAACAGAGCCATCAATACAAAAATCCTTCAGTGGCATCAAAGAGCAAGAAAATTTCTTAAAACTGTAATTCACTGAGCTTGGGTGACAGCTCTCAGGGGTTCAGGAAGTCCTCACAGAAACACAGGCCCTGAGACTGTGAAAGTGGAAAGATGAAAAACAGAGACCATCATTCCCCACTGTTTGCAGGATCAATTTAACACAATTATCAGCTTGTTCTTTTGAGCAAAATCATGACAGACAGCACAGCACTGCTCCAGATTAATTCACAGCAGTGGAGGAGCAACTAGGAAAGGCCATGGCACAGAAATGGCCAGAAGCATCTGCTGGTTAGTCATGACCACTCCCACGAGTACCACAGTGCCCAGCGCTGCCCGTGCCACAAGCATGGTCCTCCTGCGCATCGGTGAGCACTGCATGCTTCTCATTCCCCTTCATCCCAGCAGGATGCTTCAGCTAAACCTGCTGGGTTCCTCTCAGAAGGACAATTTACTGCAGATGATCTCTCTAGGTCACATCACAACCACTCTCAAAACAGTCTAAGACTGATTTGGGTAGCGTCCAAGACTACTGAGGCACCCGGCATTCTTTGTTGTGGAAAGTGTGAAGAATTTAGGCATTTGAAACACACTCTACACAGTAAACTGAATCTGATGATTAAGGTCATCAAAGTCACAAGTCACTAACGTTTTTAACTGGTATTCTTGCTTAAATCCAGACAAAGTGTTTCTTTATCATAAGACATTCCCATTTTAAAACATTTTTTACACAGACATTTGCTTGCTATACCCTACTGCTGGATAATTTTCACTGCCTAAAAGGCTTTTGGATACGTACAAACATTGTTTTGGGAGCAAATCAGGATGCAACAGTGTCAAAACCTTTGCTCCTATTCATTCCATGATTTCACCTTTGCCAGTTGAGCACCAGATCCAGCCAGCATCAGTTTCTTCAGGATTTCAAGTAGGTTGTGAATCTATTTAAACTTAAGAACATCATTCTCTCAATATCTACTGGAGGTAACCACCTTAACTGCCGTGTTCAGGAAAACACAAAAAGCAGAAACCACCTCAGGTATAGTTTTTTGAGAAAACTTTGCAACAACTCCCACCAAGCAAAAGACTGATGAGGGGCAGGGTTTCAAGCTGATGAAGTGCTTGCAGCTCCCCATCAGCTGCAGTGCACCATCATGCAGATGGTGCAGGAGAGACTGTGCTGCAGACCTCTGGAACAGCAGAGCATCTCCAGGGTTTGGCATAGGTGAGCTTTGAGAACTGGAGTTGGAGATCACCTCTGCCTCAGTATAAAGTCTTAAAGCTGAAATTTTCAATAAGGGAAGAGAGAAAGTGTGCACACATTTATATATCAGGGCTCAGAGGAGAGCTGCAGTGTCTTAGTTTAAAAGACA